>CM040400.1:78243663-78258868 GCA_022702515.1 Ilyophis sp. 1 JC-2022 | reverse complement strand
AAACATGAACAAGTTCACTAACAAAGTATATAACCAAGTGATTCCGTACGGTGTGACTATGGTACCAGGAGAACTGTTAAGCAGTTTCTCCTCGAATACCCTTTGGGTTTCCCTTAAATGCAGTCTTGCGCAGGACTTCCACACTCCACAAGTCCCTTTGCTTGTCCAAATAAGGTCTGGCAGGAAGAGATGTTTCACCACCCAGGGACCCCCCTCCAGGGAGAGAAACAGAGTCTACCCCTCCCAATCTAGTGACAGTAATAAGACTCTTTGAACAACGGCGCATGATCTTATGATCTTCTCTATCATATCTAGATATCAGGTGAGGTCCCGGTGATGGCCACTCTAGGTTCCAGATACTTATATGGACAAGCGCATTGACGCAAATCGCAATGTCATGTACATTGTATACTGTACAAGCAAATTGGTCTGTCCCAACACTCGAAAAGTGCACCCTCTGTTCCTCCACTATCACCTCCTCTCCTCCGTGCCCCGGAAATGGTTCTTTGTGTTTTAATCTAATGTTGCTGATTACATGTTAATTACGTATTAATGGGGGGGTGCATTTTTCGAGTTCCTTCATTTCCAACAATAGCAACATGACCTACAAAATACATACTTTGATCATTGATTTCCAGTGTGAGAACTACAGTAATAACAATAATTATTAATATATTCATTTATTTGAAAAGATTTTAACGTTAAGATATTTATTTATTTGAAGAGATTTTAACATTTACATTTTACTTGTTATTTTAAATGTGTGACAAGCACGCATGAAGCAAAGAGCAAAGAATATTCCCTCAGGTCTCTGAAGCAGACAGATCGACTGTTTTCGTCGGGGAAATTATTTCTCGGCATTAATGACTCTCGATGAATTTGAAATACTGCAACTTAGGTATTGCAAATGTATCAGTGGAATAAATACTTTATAAACCATTGTTTGTTCTCGAATACAGATACACGGTGCATTAGAGACACATTCAGATACATTAGACTGTTAGAAAGTTTTTTATTATCATTCATCGGATATACGACGTTTAAGCGCTCTCCCAGCATAACAGATTCAGTGGGTACGTTTACATGCACACATACTCCGATCTGAACCCGATTATGGCAATACTCTGGTTCCTGAAATGGTCATGTGAACACCTTTATCCGATAATATAAGGTCATAATCCGTGTTTTCGAAACCCGATTAACACCCCTGGTTTTTTTTCCCAAACTTTAGATTTTTTGGTGCATGTAAACACCTTTCTCTGGTTTCTTTCAGCTTTTCAAAACTACGCATGTCAGGCAGAAGAGGCGGTATAACGTGAAAATTGTTCCACCCGTCAACATTTGCTATGCCTGGGGTTCCTTCTGGATCTCACTTCTTCTTCTTCTTCTTCTTCTTTGGAGTTTAACGGCAGTTTGCATCCTTTGCGTTGCATTACTGCCATCTGCTGGAGGTAGTTAACTCCTACAGTGTCCATTTTGTCAAACTCTTCCCATCAGTCCTGTTCTCTTGAGAAATGTGCTCAAATACTTCCTGCCTTGTCAACTTCCACCCGGCACCTGTTAGTCCTGCTCTTTCCATTCCGTCCATCATGTCCTTTCTTTCTATGCCATATTTCCAGCAGTTAACAAGAATGTGCTCTAGTGTTTCTGGTTCATGACACTGTTCACAGAGTCCAGTTGGATGTTTCCCTATAATGCCGAGAGTCCCGTTCAAGTTACTGTGTCCTATTCTAAGTCTGGTTTGCATACTTCTGTTCTACTACTAGGCACTGCAACAGCAGAACCAGTGATGTCTGTTATTGGATCTTTTGATCCGTCCGTAAACACCTGTACATACTCTGTGTACTTACTTTCTGTATACCAATAAAACTCATTGACTAGATCTGCATTTGCCCTAACATGCAGCAACTCTAAATTTATGATTAGTGGTTCTAGTATCCACACAGGGATTCTAGGCCAATACACTGTCAGACCGAACTCCATTCCATACACTCCCAGGTCTCTTGCTGCTCCATCCCCTGTCCAGCCAAAACTTGTTTTAACTGTTCCCTCCCTTTCCCAGCAGGCCTGTAGCACTCTTTTGGTTGGATGATTATCTCTGTGCCCTCTCAAATGCATCCAATAATTTACTCTGAACTGTTTCCTGCGTAAACACAATGGTATTTCTCCTGCTTCTACTTGAAGGGCACACACAGGTGATGTTCTCACTGCTCCTATGCATAATCTAAGGGCCCGGGCCTGGATCACATCTAACCCTCCAAGCACCGTTTTTGCTGCAGATCCATACACCACACTCCCATAGTCCAGCCTTGATCTAATTAGTGCTACATAAATATATTTCAAGGATGCTAAATCCGCTCCCCAGTCCAACCCCACGAGGCATCTCATCACATTTAAAACCTTTTTGCACTTATCCACAATACTTTTAATGTGTTCCCTCCATGTTAATCTAGAGTCAAAATACACTCCTAAGAGTCTAAATGACTCAACTGTCTCTAAATTATTTCCATATAGCTGCAAGTTAAAATTTCCTCTAACCCTGTCTTGTGAAGAACATTACTTTGGTCTTTTCAACTGAGAACTTAAAACCCCATTTCTTCCCCCACATCTCAACTTGATTTATTCCCTCTTGCACCTTTTTAACTATATGACTGAAATTTCTCCCTCTTTTCCACAGAGCCCCATCGTCTGCAAATAATGATCTTCCCATGTCCACTGATACATTTCCAAAGATGTCGTTTATGATAATTGAAAATAATACAGGACTTATCACACTCCCCTGCGGTGTTCCATTTTCAACCTCATATTTATTGGACATTTCAGATCCTATCTTTACTTGTATTGTTCTTTTGTTCAAAAAGTCCATTATTCAGTTAAAAACTTTACCCCCAATTCCCATTGCATTTAGATTTATCAGAAGCCCGTCCTTACAAAGCATATCATACGCTTTTTCTACATCGAAAAACACTGACGATACGGTCTCTTTATTTATTTGCGCCTTCCTTACTTCATCTTCTATACACAGCACTGAATCTAACGTACCCCTTCTTTTCCTAAATTTCCCGTTTGACATCCTGCAATTACATCCTGTTTCTCTAAAAAGTACACCAGTCTTTCATTTACCATTCTCTCCATCAGTTTACAAAAGTGCGATGTTAATGCAATTGGTCTATAGCTTGTTGGTTTGCTTGCATCTTTCCCTGGTTTCCTTATGGGTACAATTTATTTATTTATTTGTTTATTTATTTGGAAGGGACAATGCACATTAATGAACATACATACAATATGTAAACATGCCGGATTATAGCAGGGATGCTAATTTCCATCCGTAGTCCCTATGGGCAATTTAGAGTCTCCAATTAGCCTAACCTGCATGTTTTTGGACTGTGGGAGGAAACCGGAGTACCCGGAGGAAACCCACGCTGACACGAAGAGAACATGCAAACTCCACACAGAAAGGCCCTCGGCCGGGATTCGAACTTGGTACCTTCTTGCTGTGAGGCGACAGTGCTAACCACTGCACCACCGTGCCGCCACAATGACCGCCTCCTTCCAACTATTCTACCTTCCTCCCACACTTTGTTAAACAGCAGTAATAATTTGTTCAGACCTTCTTCGCTTAAGTGTTTTATCATCAC
This sequence comes from Ilyophis sp. 1 JC-2022, assembly GCA_022702515.1. NCBI lineage: Eukaryota > Metazoa > Chordata > Actinopteri > Anguilliformes > Synaphobranchidae > Ilyophis > Ilyophis sp. 1 JC-2022. The sequence goes on along the minus strand of CM040400.1, from coordinate 78,255,230 downwards.
ATAGCATATTTCATCTTCCTCCGGTGCAGTCATACCAGCTTTAGCCAACGCCCTTCTTAACTCTCCCGCAGTCGCCCCAGCTAAGCCAACAGTAAATGGCACACTCTGCTAATCTCCACTACTTTCCTTTCTCCTTAAGGCCCCCGTGTTTTCAGATTTAGTTTTCTCCCTGCCCCGTCTTCCCTCGTCTTCCCTCCTCAGACAATTATTAGAGCTGTAGAGCTTACCTACCTCACAAAAGTCACAAAAGTGCTAGCCATTAACTCAGTCAGCTTTTTCTTTATTACTTCCCCCCCCCATCTTTTTGATCATTCCCCACACCTCTCCTACTGGCGTTGTTTTCCCAATTTGAATCACAATACTGTCTCCAATAAGACCTTTTAACATTTATTTTTGTCCTCCTTACCATTGCCTTGTCTTTTTTGTACTTTTTCTTATGTTGAAATTTATGTGTTATTTTCAATAATTTAAATGCATTATTTCGGTTTCTCACAGCGTCTTTACAGTTATCATCCCACCATGGTACTGCCTTCCTCTTTATTCTGCCTTTACTCTTAGGGATAGATCTCAGTGCAGCTGTTCTAATACCTTTCCTTATTCCCTTATCCAGAGCTTCTATAGTCATGTTATCATTGATCTGATTCAGATACTCATCACTCTCTCCTTAAACTTCTCCCATTCCAGCTCCCCCCCACTTCAGTAATAGAAACATCCATGTTTATTGTACATAATACTGGATAATGATCACTACCTATGGTGCCATCTTGATACGCTTTCCATTCACATATGGGAGCAATATTATTTGAAACCATTGTAAGATCCAGTGTTGACCCCTTTCCTGTGTTAACATCTATTCTAGTTTTACTTCCATCATTTAAGCAGACTAAATTCCTCTCATCTAAAAGATCTTCAATAACCTGGCCATAAACATCAGTTTTCTCACTTTCCCACAATGTGTTATGTGCATTAAAATCCCCACACCACACAATGCTTGCTCTACTTTGCCCTTCTATTTCTTCAAGCTTATTTAATTCCAATCTCTTGCAAGGGTTATAATAATTCACCACCACTACTTCCTTCCTTTCTACCCAAACCTCCACCACCACATACTCCAATTCTTTTCCGATACCCAATACTCTATAAGGCATCCCTTGTTTAATAAATGTGACACAGCCCCCTCCTCCCCCATCTTTCCTATCCCGCCTAATTGCCACATATCCAGGCAAAACTGAGGTTTCAACCATGATTCCTGAACACATGTCTGGTTTCTCCCTTCTACTATCTACAAATTGCTTAAAATCCTGCCCATTAGCTATCAATCACTTCCCACCTCTTCCTTTTATCCTCCTCTATATTCACTGTCATTTGCACTCTTTTGTGTATATTCCTTACCCTGCTTTTCTGACCAGCCCTCCTTACTGCTTCTGCATAAGAGACTTTTTCCTTCACTCTGATCTGTTGCACCCAACCCCCCCCCCCCCCCCTCCCCCTCTCTCAAAATGGTCTCAGTTTCTTTTTTCTCAGCTCCCCATAGCATTCTTTTAGCACTTTGGACTAAACTATTCCTCATCCGCAAGTTATCCTCCAGTTCCTTCATGGTAACTGTAAGAGGTATTCCCGAAATTACACCCCTGCACCCGCCTCTCCTCTGCTCCCCCACTCTTATTACTTTGGATAATTTGACTTTTCCAACACTACTCATATTATTTGCCTTCTCCATATGCTCTTCATTGATGCACCCTATTAGCAAGTTTCTAATAGGTATCGATATTCCCACAGAATGTTCCCCCCAATACTCAATCCTACTGCTACCAAGTCCTGATGTCCACAAAACCAACGTTAATGTTGTTTAATTAATCAGAAAGTTTAATTCTAACCAGTCGAAGCTCAACCGTTGTCCGCAAGTGCAATCCCCCGCTTCGGAACTTCCTCCGTCTTCTGGATATCACATCCAGAATTTTATTATTAAATTAACGCATTTTACCTGTTAAAATATATTGTTCAGTTACGTGCTTGTGTTTGCGCTAGCTAGCTGGCTAGCACATTAAATAACAAAAATTATCGGGAAATTGGCCAGATTTAGAGATCGGTAAAGCTACCTAGTACAGTAGCCTAATATAAATTAACCACTACTAGCAATTAGTTAACCTATAAAAAACGAGCTATGCTATAATAAGTACTAGTTAGCTATAATAATAATAGGCTACCTACTTGAATTTTTGACGTGCGGATAATTTTTGTCCTTACAACGGGAAGCGTAGCTACGTTTTCCACAGAGCAGATTATGGATTTGATTTGCGCCTATTGTTACGTCACACAACGACAATGTCGCTTAATGGACATATAATGGACGTGTATATTAGGCAGATTCACGAACTGACGATCATTCAGTCCCGTTGAAGCGCTGTGTGAACATGGCGTACGCTTTGTGCGTATTAGTTTTACTTTTGCTGTGGTTGGGAATCCAGTCACCGCACACGTCCAACCAGTGTGACGGTAAGCATAATCGCCCTGATGCATATAGCCGATTGGCTCGGGTAGTTGGTAGTGTCCAACCCACTTCTGTAATTGGCGTGGGGGAAGAGCGGAGTACCGGGTAATCTGTATTTGTAGATTTACGATCGAAGTAACTTTCTGATGTTAGTTTTATATACACCACATTAAGGTTGGTATGATATTACTGATATCCCAATCCAGTTTCCGTGTGAAAAGTAACGTATGACGCTTTGCGATATTGCTTAGAGTGAGCGCGAGCCAGATTTTGGGACGGGCGAGTTGGTTGGTTTGCGTGGCACGGCTACATGGCACGGCTACATACCACTGCTCATACACGTTCATAGATAGACCTCAAAGGGGGCTTGAGCACCTGCTGTTTGGCCTCATATAGAGAAGTGCCCCTTTAAAAAAATTTTATTTAATTAATAATTTAAAAAATAAAATAAATTCCTGTTTGCGTACAGCCTGCTCTGAGTGGCGCCCCCAGAACTTTTTTATTGGGGTGGCCAGATGGGGCCACTGAAAATCTTGTGGTGGCACACCAAAACCAAAAGCCATAACTGAATTTCAAGAATTCTATTATGTTGTAGTATATTGGCTAGTGGAAAACTATGTTAATATGAGAGTTAAGGAATCGCACAGTTAATGTTACTGTGGGATGGGCCCTACGGTCTGGTATCTGTTAAGGCACTGTTCCAGTGTGTGGATGGGCCCCACGGTCTAGTATCTGTTAAGGCTCTGTTCCAGTGTGTAGATGGGCCCCACAGCCCTGCAGGTTTACTGACGGTTGGTCCTGGCATCGCCTGTGGTGACAAATAAATACTTGTGTTTTGTGCTATGCCTGCCTTGTTTAAGCTGCCTTGTAATGCAATTTGTTTTCTAATAACTGCGTCTTCATTTAGATGTGAATTCCATCGTAGCCACCATGCCTATGATTCTACAGTACTACCTGCTTGCATGGGTTAACTGGGTAAGTCGGGTCATATTTTATCACATGATCTATACTCTTGGAAATAGGTGTAGCTCTTGACCTAACTGGATAAAGCATCAAATTTTCTCAGATTCACAAAATAAGCAGCTTGGTGTATATAACCAATACCAACACAATAGGAGTAAGAGTCTGCACTCAGAACAGTACTATAAAGCTTTCTTACTTTCCCCATCTTCCTCGTTTCCCATTTTCCGGTGTCTTTTGCCCTGTATGTCTGTGGCCTATATACAAATAGAATGGATTCAAAATTAAATTAAGATTCAAATTAATTTAATTTAACTGAATTAATTTATGGACAATAAGAACTCAGGCAAAAGAGTAAGCCATTTAATTTATGGACAATAAGAACTCGGGCAAGAGAGTAAGTTTAAGCCATTTTAAATTCTTAAGTCTGTGTGTGTACTATTCCTGTTCACTTTTATTTTGCATAGTGGAAGAATATTGTTTTATTGATGCAGGAATCCCTAGATTTTATAGTTACACAGCATAGTTTCAGTGTTTTCAGGCTTTTTATGTGTAGATATGCAGGGGTTTATCTGTTTGGTACGGGTTCATACTGCAATATAGTATTTTTGTAATGACCAAATTATTATTGGAAATACTTTAAACCCTTTGAACACCAGTAAAGATCCCTGACTGACCACTTCAAAAGAAACTTGAAAGCAGTGCAATTTGTTCCTTTTTATACATGTAAATATTTGGCTTGTAGGACGTTTTTCCTGAAAATTCCCAGCCCATTGGTCCAATCAGAGCCCATCTCTCAACCTTAGTCGAATCAGAGGCCATCTCTAAATCTGGCCCTTCAGATGGGCTCTGATTGGACCCAGGTTTAGAGATGGGCTCTGATTGGACCCAGGTTTAGAGATGGGCTCTGATTGGACCCAGATTCAGAGATGGGCTCTGATTGGACCCAGGTTTAGAGATGGGCTCTGATTGGACCCAGGTTTATAGATGGGCTCTGATTGGACCCAGGTTTAGAGATGGGCTCTGATTGGACCCAGGTTTATAGATGGGCTCTGATTGGACCCAGGTTTAGAGATGGGCTCTGATTGAACCCAGGTTTAGAGATAGGCTCTGATTGGACCCAGGTTTAGAGATGGGCTCTGATTGGACCCAGGTTTAGAGATGGGCTCTGATTGGACCCAAAGGGCCCATGTAAGAGGGGTTTTTAATGCATTTTGTTTCAGGTGGCGGAAAGTGTGCCAGAGGGCTGGTTGCCAGGATCAGAGCTGGTTATGGCCATAAGGAGAGTCCTGGAGGTCCTCATTTACTTGGCCTGTTGCTTGGAGACGGTCCACTCTGTGAGGAATATGGTTCGGTCAATTACCCAAGACCTGGCCTCTGTAAGTTTTTCAGACGCATCATAAATGACAGTTGCATTTTGGAGGTGCTACAAGTACAAGGTCATCAGCAGGCCAAGGTTTTTAGATGTCTTCTCTGGCAGATTGTAGAGCCAGGACTTGTTGCAGCCAGTGGCCTGAGTTATAAAATGGTCTTACGATCACGTAGAAAACCCACTCAGTAGTTATTTATAAAATCCTACTTTAACATGGATATCTCTACTTAAAGTGTAAACGAAACGCAAGTTAATTAGCTACTTATGTTGAGGTACTTAAGTACTTATTTGTATAAATTTTGCGCATGAAAAGTGCAAGAAATGTTGAAATGCAGCCGTATTTCGAGCAAAATTGCTGTTAATGGCCGCAATCAGTTCCGGCAATTATGGGTTAAGAGTGCGGGCAATAACAGCAATTTACCTCAAAGGTCGCATTTCAACATTTCTTGCACTTTTCATGCATATCTACGACGCAGATACGCTACACACACACACACACAGGTAGTGTTATACATATGGAGGCCTTAGTTGAGGTTTTGATTGTGTCATCTTTCAGATTTTCTCTTGGATCAGAGGAGGTCTTCGTCGGAACAGTGAGAGGCTTCCAGAAGATGTAAAGATGTTGCTGGAAGGTCCGTCGCTCAGAGAGCACTTATTATCTGGTTTGGGGGGGTGTAGTGGATTGGGAACCGAGCTTACAACTTCGATATTGCAGGTTCGATTCCCAGGTGGGGCACTGCCGTTGTTAAAGTGAGCTAGTTGCTCTGGATAGTATTGTCTGCTGTATGCTTGGCTAATCATGGCTGCTTTGTGCCTCAGAAAAAATCAGAAATCTGGAACTCCAAGTGGAAACCCTGCAGAAGGAACGGGAACAGTAAAATTCACAGCCGTAAGTACAACCACAACGCGGGCAACCGTAAGTACAACCGCAAGGCGGGCAACCGTAAGTGCAACCCTATGAACAATTTGTTGACGTTTTTTCTGATGCAGGATCATAATGATAATAATGGTACTACGTGTGCGCGTCATCTCAGTGTATTTGGAGTCTTTGCATTCACAGATCCGCCATGCTGCCTGTATCAGATCTGTATCCCTTCCCCGCGGCTGGACAGTGACTCCAGGGGATCCACTCCGGCACCCCAAAATGGCTACGAAGCACCCCGAAGGTTCAGTGAGGTGTCAGTGAGATGCCTCCAGCATAAGCATATAACCTCAGAATGTAAGTGATGTGTGACATGGGTCAATAACTTTAGGGTTGCTAGATACCAGTACAAGAGCAGGCTACAGGCTTTAGATAATCTCAGATTCCTGTGTTGTGATGTGGGAGAAGCCACAGGACTCCATGTGCGGGGTCCAGAGGCACATCGGGTGATTCCAGACTGGGTTTGGGTAGAGACGAGGGGTAAATGCAGTTTAAAATGAAAATGCTCAACAGTATTTTTCCCAGGTCTGGTTTGAGCGTGTGTTAGAATGGGGACTACGCAGATCCCTTTTTTTTGTTTTTACATTCAACGAATCTGGTGCTGCTGGATGGCTCATTTGGTTAAGGCACTACACAGTGGTGCTTGGATGAGTTTTTTTTTTTTGATGCGAAAATTATTTATTTGTTTTTACATTTTTTAAAGTGCAGAAGATTTACCAAACTGTAACAAAATTTTAAAAATGTTCTAGGCGTTCTTATCCTCGCAGGACAGAGGTGTAGTGGACCTGTAGCTGGAGCTGTTCTTCAGATTTTGATTTGTCACGCTGCTGATTGTTATTTTGTTATTATATATTTTTTGGTAGTTTAGTTTTTAAAATTATGAACCATATTTGCTCTTGAAGTAATACTTTTGCTGCCATTTACGGAGCAGAGAGGGAATTTTCCACTTTTATCTTAATTCAGACTTAATTTGGTGATCTGTCCCTTTGTCTCCAAACCAGCTCGACCATCGCCCCCTTCCCCGTGGCTGACAGATTCTCTCAGATCCAACAGAACCATACTGCGAGGCGCTGAGAGAAAGTGGAGGAAATCCAGATCCCCAGATGACCTGGCCTCCTATCACACTCTGCTGGCAGCCTTCACAGCTGCAACTACATCGGCTAAGACTTCTTTTTTTCAGACTAAAATTAATGCATGTGTGTCTAATCCACGGAAACTCTTTTCCACCTTCTCCTCCCTGCTTACCCCCCCTCCACCCCCTTCACCCTCCTCCCTCTCTGCAGATGACTTCCTGACCCACTTTGAGGGGAAGGTGGCCATGATTCGCAACTCCTTCACACCTCAGGTGACACCCCACATCCCCCGTACCGAACCTATCGCCACGCTGTCGTCCTTCAAGACTCTGGAGGACGCAGATGTGCTCCAACTTGTGATGCACCATCGCGCGACCACCTGTCCGCTGGACCCCATCCCGTCAGCAGTCTTCCAGTAAATATCTGCTGAGCTCGTTCCATATCTGTCCACTATTATCAACACCTCCCTAACCTGTGGCTATGTCCCTGCTGTTTTTAAGACTGCCCGTGTATCCCCACTCCTAAAAAAACCTAGCTTAGACCCCTCTGATGTCAGGAACTACCGTCCTGTATCTCTTTTGCCCTTCCTGTCCAAAACTCTGGAACGAGCTGTCCATAACCAACTGTCTGTTTTTCTCCACCAGAACAACCTGCTTGACCCCCATCAGTCCGGCTTCAGAACCGGACATTCCACAGAAACTGCTCTCCTGGCCATGACTGAGGCGCTCTCCACTGCCAGAGCCTCATCCCTCTCCTCTGTCCTGATTCTACTTGACCTGTCTGCAGCGTTCGACACGGTCAACCACAAACTCCTGATTTCCACACTTTCTGAGATGGGCATTTCTGGGACTGCCCTCTCCTGGTTTGTATCGTACCTCACTGATCGATCCTACCAAGTCTCTTGGAAGGGTTCTGTGTCTGCACCCCATACCCTGTCTACAGGAGTCCCGCAGGGATCTGTCCTGGGTCCTCTGCTGTTCTCCATCTATACAAAATCTCTTGGTTCAGTAATCAATTCACATGGCTTCTCATACCATAGTTATGCTGACGATACTAAACTCTTCCTCTCTTTCCCTCCCTCTACCCAACAGGTGAAAGAGAGGATATCTGCTTGTCTGGCTGACATCTCTGAGTGAATGACTACCCATCACCTGAAGCTCAACCTGGACAAGACAGAGCTCCTCTTCATGCCACACAAAACCTCCCCGCTACTTGACCTCTCCATCACCGTTGACGGGACCATGGTGGCTGCCTCCCGCTCTGCAAAGAACCTGGGGGTGGTCCTGGACGACCAGCTGAACTTCAAAGACCATATCAGGGCGACGGCACGGTCCTGCAGGTTCCTCCTGTACAACATCAGGAGGATTCGACCGTACCTGACCACCTATTCCACCCAGCTTTTGGTCCAGACCATGGTCACCTCACGCCTTGACTACTGTAACTCCCTGCTCGCAAGCCTACCGGCCTGCGCCATCCTGCCTCTTCAACTGATTCAGAACGCAGCTGCCCGGCTTGTGTTCAACCTCCAGAAATTTTCACATGTGACCCCCCTGTTGAGGTCACTCCACTGGCTGCCAGTTGCAGCCAGGATCAGGTTCAAAGTTCTGACCCTGGCCTACACTGCAGCCAATAGGACAGGCCCTATCTACCTGCAGGACTTGATCCAGAACTATGTTCCTGCTCGACCGCTTCGCTCATCTACTGCAGGGCGACTTGCACTTCCCCCCCTCCGTGTAAATGGTACTCGCTCGTCCCGACTGCGGAGCTTTTCCACCCTAGCTCCCAGCGGTGGAACGAACTTCCCATTCCCCTACGTTCCATGCCAACCCTGCCTACTTTCCGTCGTGGCCTGAAAACGCACCTTTTCAGACTCCACCTGGACTAATACTTATCTAGGACCTCATGGTTTGTGTTCTTGTTGAACTATGTACTCAAGATAGTCAAGTTTATAATGGTTAGAATATAATTGTATTAGAGCTGATTTACCCAGTTCACTGTGAACTGCATTGTGTTCATTACTAGGGATAGCTGCTACTGTATGTGAAGAATGTGCTTTCTCATCTGTTCTGTAGTTACTTCGATGACCTTTCTGTATGCACTTACTGTACGTCGCTTTGGATAAAAGCGTCTGCTAAATGAATGTAATGTAATGTAATCTAATTTGGCAATTTAGCTTTCTACTGACAGGGATGTCTGTGGTTTTTCGCCCTCTCAAGAGCAAATTTTTCACTGGAGAAACTTCTATAAATATCTAAATCTGCTGAGGCCAAAATAACCCAGAAGAGGCCAGCCGGGGGGCTCATCTGGTTAAAGCACCATGCTATGGGGTTCGCGCCCCGGTCCTGCCAGATCCGAGCGTGGCCGGTGCCCAGTGGGAGCGGCAATTGGCGGCTTCTTCCGGGTGGGGGGAGGGGCTCGGAGAGAATCGTGCGCACAAAATGGCCCTGGGCGAGTTGGAATCACGGTCAGGAGCTCGAGGAGTCGCGCCCTGTAGAGGACGTGGCACCTGTTATGTAGGATTTCTAGGAATAATGAAAACTGAGGTCGAAGCTAACGTTGGAGCGTACTCCATTTAATTAACAACCACAACAACACAAGAAAGCAGATCCGGTCATGTCAACCGAACATTGCGCATGAATACCATTGCACATGCGCAGCAGTGCCAGATGACGACATCGTGGTTCACGGGGCCACCGTCGAGAGCCACGACGAGCGCCTCCACAGCGTGTTCAACGCAATGGCCAAGCACCACCTCACACTCAACGGCGAGAAGTGTGTCTTTGCCGCCCCGGTCATTGAGTTTGTGGGGTTCCGCCTCTCGGCTGACGGCATATACCCACTTCACTCAAACACCGTGTCCCGGAGCCCACCTCAGCTGCTCAGTTGGCCTCCTTCCTAGGCATGACGGCGTTCTACCTCCGCTTCCTGCCACAATACTCGGCCACGACTGCGCCACTGCGCCAGCTGCTGAAACATGACGAGCCCTGGCTCTGGACGCCTGCCTGCTCAGACGCCGTGCGCCTCCTGAAGGCCCAGCTCACCTCACCACCAGTCCTAGCGCACTTCGACCTAGCCGGCCCCACCCTTGTCACATGCGACGCCTCCGCCACGGCCATTGGTGCTGTGATGTCCCAGCTGCAAGAGGGGGTTGAGAGGCCGATCGCCTTCGCCTCACAAGCTCTCAGCTCCACGGAAAAGAGGTACTCAGTGGGGGAGCGGGAAGCCCTAGCGTGCCTCTGGGCATGTGAGCGCTGGCACATGTACCTCTACGGATGCCCATTCACACTGAGGACGGACCACCAGGCCCTCACCACCATCCTGGCCATGTCAGGCACTGGCCACAAACCACTCCGTCTCCACCGTTGGGCCGACCGCCTGCAGCAGTACAACTTCCGCCTACAGTTCACGCCAGGCCGGGACAACGTGGTGGCTGACCTGCTGTCACGCTCAATCCCCAACCCACCCTCAGACCCACCTTTGGCCCCCGAACGGGACCAGGCAGAGCACGACCTCGTCCAGCTCCTCCACACACCCCTTCAGGAGACAGTGTCGCTGAGGGAGCTCCAGGACGTCTCAGCTGACAACCCTACCCTCTCTACACTCTCAACCTACATCAGACAGGGCTGGCCGGCGAGGGTATCTGATGAGCTGCTCCCCTACTTCAGGATCAGGGACGAACTGTCGTGCTGGAACGATACCTGCATCGCTCGCGGGCTCTGCACTGTGGTCCCGAGTGCCCTTCGGGCGCGCATCCTTGCTATGGCGCACGAGGGCCACTTAGGCATAGTCAGGCTCAAGCAGTGGTGCCGCGATGCGGTGTGGTGGCCAGGCATCGACAGGGAAATCGAGACCCTCGTCAAGGACTGCACTGCTTGCCTTCTTAGCGGCAAGACCAGGGCCCCAGCCCCACCCCCGCCCATGCAGCCGTTGGACTGGCTATCACAACCCAGTGCCAGATGTACTGGAGCTTGTTGTCACGGTGAGGTCGTCGGATTCTGACCCAGTCCGAGGCAGCAATGGCAGGTGGTCTAACACGTCGGGCCCTGTCGAAACGGTTCTTCATCAGACGCTGGCGCGTGGCGACTGCGGCTTGAACCGGGTGGGCTGGGGCTTCAGCCGGTGTAGGGCGGAGCCTATCCAGAGGCAGCTGAAGCTCCCGCCCCAGCATGAGGGAGGCTGGGGAGACTCCTGTGGTGGCGTGTCGGGTGGCCCGGTAATGCAGCAGCGTCTGGAGGAGGCTGTTGGTGAGTGTGTACCCTTGTGCTAGGTGGGCCCTGATGCCATTTTTTAGTGACTGATTCAGCCGTTGTGATAGCCAGTGGGGTGGGGCTGGGGCCCTGGTCTTGCCGCTAAGAAGGCAAGCAGTGCAGTCCTTGACGAGGGTCTCGATTTCCCTGTCGATGCCTGGCCACCACACCGCATCGCGGCACCGCTGCTTGAGCCTGACTATGCCCAAGTGGCCCTCGTGCGCCATAGCAAGGACGCGCGCCCGAAGGGCACTCGGGACCACAGTGCAGAGCCCGCGAGCGATGCAGGTATCGTTCCAGCACGACAGTTGAGTGTGAGGTGGTGCTTGGCCATTGCGTTGAACACGCTGTGGAGGCGCTCGTCGTGGCTCTCGACGGTGGCCCCATGAACCACGATGTCGTCAAGGTAGATGGCCACACCCGGGATCCCAGCAAAGATGGAGGCCATGATCTTTTGAAAGCAGCTGGGGGCGGAGCTTAGACCGAAAGCCATGCGTTTGTA
>CM040400.1:78110405-78243163 GCA_022702515.1 Ilyophis sp. 1 JC-2022 | reverse complement strand
GACATGGCCAGGATGGTGGTGAGGGCCTGGTGGTCCGTCCTCAGTGTGAATGGGCATCCGTAGAGGTACATGTGCCAGCGCTCACATGCCCAGAGGCACGCTAGGGCTTCCCGCTCCCCCACTGAGTACCTCTGTTCCGTGGAGCTGAGAGCTTGTGAGGCGAAGGCGATCGGCCTCTCAACCCCCTCTTGCAGCTGGGACATCACAGCACCAATGGCCGTGGCGGAGGCGTCGCATGTGACAAGGGTGGGGCCGGCTAGGTCGAAGTGCGCTAGGACTGGTGGTGAGGTGAGCTGGGCCTTCAGGAGGCGCACGGCGTCTGAGCAGGCAGGCGTCCAGAGCCAGGGCTCGTCATGTTTCAGCAGCTGGCGCAGTGGCGCAGTCGTGGCCGAGTATTGTGGCAGGAAGCGGAGGTAGAACGCCGTCATGCCTAGGAAGGAGGCCAACTGAGCAGCTGAGGTGGGCTCCGGGACACGGTGTTTGAGTGAAGTGGGTATATGCCGTCAGCCGAGAGGCGGAACCCCACAAACTCAATGACCGGGGCGGCAAAGACACACTTCTCGCCGTTGAGTGTGAGGTGGTGCTTGGCCATTGCGTTGAACACGCTGTGGAGGCGCTCGTCGTGGCTCTCGACGGTGGCCCCGTGAACCACGATGTCGTCATCTGGCACTGCTGCGCATGTGCAATGGTATTCATGCGCAATGTTCGGTTGACATGACCGGATCTGCTTTCTTGTGTTGTTGTGGTTGTTAATTAAATGGAGTACGCTCCAACGTTAGCTTCGACCTCAGTTTTCATTATTCCTAGAAATCCTACATAACAGGTGCCACGTCCTCTACAGGGCGCGACTCCTCGAGCTCCTGACCGTGATTCCAACTCGCCCAGGGCCATTTTGTGCGCACGATTCTCTCCGAGCCCCTCCCCCCACCCGGAAGAAGCCGCCAATTGCCGCTCCCACTGGGCACCGGCCACGCTCGGATCTGGCAGGACCGGGGCGCGAACCCCATAGCATGGTGCTTTAACCAGATGAGCCCCCGGCTGGCCTCTTCTGGGTTATTTTGGCCTCAGCAGATTTAGATATTTATAGAAGTTTCTCCAGTGAAAAATTTGCTCTTGAGAGGGCGAAAAACCACAGACATCCCTGTCAGTAGAAAGCTAAATTGCCAAATTAGATTACATTACATTACATTCATTTAGCAGACGCTTTTATCCAAAGCGACGTACAGTAAGTGCATACAGAAAGGTCATCGAAGTAACTACAGAACAGATGAGAAAGCACATTCTTCACATACAGTAGCAGCTATCCCTAGTAATGAACACAATGCAGTTCACAGTGAACTGGGTAAATCAGCTCTAATACAATTATATTCTAACCATTATAAACTTGACTATCTTGAGTACATAGTTCAACAAGAACACAAACCATGAGGTCCTAGATAAGTATTAGTCCAGGTGGAGTCTGAAAAGGTGCGTTTTCAGGCCACGACGGAAAGTAGGCAGGGTTGGCATGGAACGTAGGGGAATGGGAAGTTCGTTCCACCGCTGGGGAGCTAGGGTGGAAAAGCTCCGCAGTCGGGACGAGCGAGTACCATTTACACGGAGGGGGGGAAGTGCAAGTCGCCCTGCAGTAGATGAGCGAAGCGGTCGAGCAGGAACATAGTTCTGGATCAAGTCCTGCAGGTAGATAGGGCCTGTCCTATTGGCTGCAGTGTAGGCCAGGGTCAGAACTTTGAACCTGATCCTGGCTGCAACTGGCAGCCAGTGGAGTGACCTCAACAGGGGGGTCACATGTGAAAATTTCTGGAGGTTGAACACAAGCCGGGCAGCTGCGTTCTGAATCAGTTGAAGAGGCAGGATGGCGCAGGCCGGTAGGCTTGCGAGCAGGGAGTTACAGTAGTCAAGGCGTGAGGTGACCATGGTCTGGACCAAAAGCTGGGTGGAATAGGTGGTCAGGTACGGTCGAATCCTCCTGATGTTGTACAGGAGGAACCTGCAGGACCGTGCCGTCGCCCTGATATGGTCTTTGAAGTTCAGCTGGTCGTCCAGGACCACCCCCAGGTTCTTTGCAGAGCGGGAGGCAGCCACCATGGTCCCGTCAACGGTGATGGAGAGGTCAAGTAGCGGGGAGGTTTTGTGTGGCATGAAGAGGAGCTCTGTCTTGTCCAGGTTGAGCTTCAGGTGATGGGTAGTCATTCACTCAGAGATGTCAGCCAGACAAGCAGATATCCTCTCTTTCACCTGTTGGGTAGAGGGAGGGAAAGAGAGGAAGAGTTTAGTATCGTCAGCATAACTATGGTATGAGAAGCCATGTGAATTGATTACTGAACCAAGAGATTTTGTATAGATGGAGAACAGCAGAGGACCCAGGACAGATCCCTGCGGGACTCCTGTAGACAGGGTATGGGGTGCAGACACAGAACCCTTCCAAGAGACTTGGTAGGATCGATCAGTGAGGTACGATACAAACCAGGAGAGGGCAGTCCCAGAAATGCCCATCTCAGAAAGTGTGGAAATCAGGAGTTTGTGGTTGACCGTGTCGAACGCTGCAGACAGGTCAAGTAGAATCAGGACAGAGGAGAGGGATGAGGCTCTGGCAGTGGAGAGCGCCTCAGTCATGGCCAGGAGAGCAGTTTCTGTGGAATGTCCGGTTCTGAAGCCGGACTGATGGGGGTCAAGCAGGTTGTTCTGGTGGAGAAAAACAGACAGTTGGTTATGGACAGCTCGTTCCAGAGTTTTGGACAGGAAGGGCAAAAGAGATACAGGACGGTAGTTCCTGACATCAGAGGGGTCTAAGCTAGGTTTTTTTAGGAGTGGGGATACACGGGCAGTCTTAAAAACAGCAGGGACATAGCCACAGGTTAGGGAGGTGTTGATAATAGTGGACAGATATGGAACGAGCTCAGCAGATATTTACTGAAGACTGCTGACGGGATGGGGTCCAGCGACAGGTGGTCGCGCGATGGTGCATCACAAGTTGGAGCCATCAGCGTCCTCCAGAGTCTTGAAAGGACTACAGCGTGTCGATAGTATCGGTACGGGGGAAGTGGGGTTGTCCACCTGAGGGTGTGAAGGAGTTGCCGAATCATGCCACCTTCCCCTCAAAGTGGGTCAGTAAGTCATCTGCAGGAGAGGGAAGGAGGGTGAAGGGGGTGGAGGGGGGTAAGCAGGAGAGAAGGTGGAAAAGAGTTTCCCGTGGATTAGACACACAAGCATTAAATTTAGTCTGAAAAAAATGAAGTCTTAGCCGATGAATTTGCGTTTTTTTTTTTAGTAGAAGCTGCCAGCAGAGTATGTGATAGGAGGCCATGTCCATCAGGGGATCTGGATATCCTCCACTTTCTCTCAGCGCCTCCGCAGTATGGTTCTGTTTTGATTCTGAGAGAATCGTCCAGCCGACGGGAAGGGGCTTGGTCGAGCTGTTTGGAGACAAAAGGGACAGATCACCAAATTAAGTCCTAATAAGATAAAAGTGGAAATTCCCTCTCTGCTCCGAAAATGGCACAAAAGTATTACTTCAAGACAAATATGTTTCATAATTTTAAAAACTAAACTACCAAAAAATATATATTAACAAAATAACAATCAGCAGCGTGACAAAACAAATATCTGAAGAACAGCTCCAGTCTACAGGTCCACTACACCTCTGTCCTGCGAGGATAAGAAGCCTAGAACATATTTTAAAATTTTGTGTGACAGTTTGGAAAATCTTCTGCACTTTAAAAAATGTAAAAAACAAATAAATAATTTTCGCATCAAAAAAAAAAACTCATGCCAAGCACTCACTGTGTAGTGCCTTAACCAAATGATACCATCCAGCAGCATCCTGATTCGTTGAATGTAAAAACAAAAAAAAGATATGCGTAGTCCCCATTCTGATACACACGCTCAAACCAGACCTGGGAAAAAATACTGTTGAGCATTTTCATTTTAAACTGCATTTACCCCTCGATCTCTACCCAAAAACACCCACCCCCCAGTCTGGAACACCCGATGTGCCTCGGAGATGGGACCCCGCCACAGGAGTCCTGTGGCTTCTCCCACATCACAACCACAAGGAATCTGAGATTATCTAAAGCCTGGAGCCTGCTCTTGTACTGGTATCTAGCAACCCTAAAGTTTAGTTGACCCATGTCACACATCACTTACATTCTCGAGGTTATAGCTTAATGCTGGAGGCATCTCACTGACACCTCACCTGAACCTTCTGGGGTGCTTCGTAGCCAATTTTGTGGGTGGCCGGAAGGTGGATCCCCTGGAGTTCCACTGTCCAGCCGCGGGGAAGGGATACAGATCTGATACAGGCAGCATGCGCGGATCTGTGAATGCAAAGGACTCCAAATACACTGAGATGACGCGCACACGTAGTACCTTTATTATTATTATTCATTATGATCCTGCATCAGAAAAAAACGTCAACAAATGTGTTCATGAGGGTTGCACTTACGGTTGCCCCGCCTTGCGTTGTACTTACGGTTGCCCGCGTTGTGGTTGTAACTTACGGCTGTGAATTTTACTGTTCCCCAGTTCCTTCTGCAGGGTTTCCCCACTTGGAGTTCCAGATTTCCTGATTTTTTCTGAGGCACAAAGCAGCCATGATTAGCCAAGCATACAGCAGGACTAATACTATTCCAGAGCAACTAGCTCACTTAACAACGGCAGTGCCCCACCTGGGAATCGAACCTGCAATATCGAAGTTGTAAGCTCTCAGCGCGGTTCCCAATCCACTACACCCCCCCAAACCAGATAATAAAGGTGCTCTCTGACGACGGACCTTCCAGCAACATCTTTTACATCTTCTGGAACCTCCTCTCACTGTTCCGACGAAGGCCTCCTCTGATCCAAGAGAAAATCTGAAAGATGACACAATCAAAACAATCAACTAAGGCCTCCATATGTATAACACTACCTGTGGTGTGTGTGTGTGTAGCGGCCCATCTGCCGTCCGTATATATGCATGTGAAAGTGCAAGAAAAAGTTGAAAGGTGCGACTCTTGTATAGCAGGTAATGTGCTGTTATTGACCCTGCATGCGGTCTCCTATAACCATCATAATTCCCTCGGGTCGCTCCTCTACCACACCCGCGCGACCACCTCCCCCGGAGCGAGCAGAGAGACGCCGAGAGCAGCGAGTGTACCCCCCCAGCCGGAACTGATTTGCGGGCCATTAACAGCAATTTTGCTCGAAATACGGCTGCATTTCAACATTTCATGCACTTGTTCATGCGACAAAATTTATTACAAATAAGGTACGTTAAGTACCTCAACATAAGTAGCTAAATTAACGTTGCGTTTTCGTTGTACAACTTTATGAAGTAGACGAAATCCTTTGTTAAAGTAAGGATTTTTTATAAATAACTACTGAGTGGGTGTTTCTACGTGAATCGTAAGACCTATTTTATAACTCAGGCCACTGGCTGCAACAAGTCCCTG
This sequence comes from Ilyophis sp. 1 JC-2022, assembly GCA_022702515.1. Taxonomy (NCBI): domain Eukaryota; kingdom Metazoa; phylum Chordata; class Actinopteri; order Anguilliformes; family Synaphobranchidae; genus Ilyophis; species Ilyophis sp. 1 JC-2022. The sequence goes on along the minus strand of CM040400.1, from coordinate 78,237,734 downwards.
GCTCCTACAATCTGCCAGAGAAGACATCCTAAAAACCTTGGCCTGCAGATGACTCTTGTACTTGTTAGCACTCTCCAAAATGCAACTGTCATTTATGATGCGTCCTGAAAAACTTACAGAGCCAGGTCTTGGGTAATTGACCGAACCATATGTCCTCACAGAGTGGACCAGACTCCAATCAACAGGCCAGTAAATGTAGTACCTCCGACTCTCCTTATGGCCATAATACAGCTCTGATCCTGGCAACCAGCCCTCTGGCACACTATTTCCGCCACCGTGAATTACAAAATTGGCATTAAGAAACCCCTCTTACATGGGCCATTTCTTTGGGTCCAATCAGAGCCCATCTCTAAACCTGGGTCCAATCAGAGCCCATCTCTAAACCTTGGGTCCAATTCAGAGCCTATCTCTAAACAGGTTCAATCATAGCCCATCTCTAAACCTGGGTCCAATCGAAGCCCCCATCTATAAACCTGGGTCCAATCAGAGCCCATCTCTAAAAACCTGGGTCCAATCAGAGCCCATATATAAACCTGGGTCCAATCATAGCCCATCTCTAAACCTGGGTCCAATCAGAGCCCATCACTGAATCTGGGTCCAAATCAGATGCCCATCTCTAAACCTGGGTCCAATCCAGAGCTCCATCTCTAAACCTGGGTCCAATCAGAGCCCATCTGAAGGGCCAGATTTAGAGATGGCCTCTGATTCGACTAAGGTTGAGAGATGGCTCTGATTTGGACCCAATGGGCTGGAATGTTTCAGGAAAAACGATCCTACAAGCCAAATATTAACATGTATAAAAAGGAACAAAATTGCAACTGCTTTCAAGTTTCTTTTGAAAGTGGTCAGCAGGGATCTTTACTGGTGTTCAAAGGGTTTGAAATTATTTCCAATATATAATTTGGTCAATTACAAAAATACTATATTTGCAGTATGTAACCCCGTAACCAAACAGATAAACCCCTGCATATCTACACATTAAAAAAGCCTGAAAACACTGAAACTATGCTGTGTAACTATAAAATCTAGGGATTCCTGCATCAATAAAACAATATTCTTCCACTATGCAAAATAAAAGTGAACAGGAATAGTACACACACAGACTTAAGAATTTAAAATGGCTTAAACTTACTCTCTTGCCCGAGTTCTTATTGTCCATAAATTAAATGGCTTACTCTTTTGCCTGAGTTCTTATTGTCCATAAATTAATTCAGTTAAATTAAATTAATTTGAATCTTAATTTAATTTTGAATCCATTCTATTTGTATATAAGCCACAGACATACAGGGCAAAAGACACCGGAAAATGGAAACGAGGAAGATGGGGAAAGTAAGAAAGCTTTATAGTACTGTCTGAGTGCAGACTCTTACTCCTATTGTGTTGGTATTGGTTATATACACCAAGCTGCTTATTTTGTGAATCTGAGAAAATTTGATGCTTTATCCAGTTAGGTCAAGAGCTACACCTATTTCCAAGAGTATAGATCATGTGATAAAATATGACCCGACTTACCCAGTTAACCCATGCAAGCAGGTAGTACTGTAGAATCATAGGCATGGTGGCTACGATGGAATTCACATCTGAATGAAGACGCAGTTATTAGAAAACAAATTGCATTACAAGGCAGCTTAAACAAGGCAGGCATAGCACAAAACACAAGTATTTATTTGTCACCACAGGCGATGCCAGGACCAACCGTCAGTAAACCTGCAGGGCTGTGGGGCCCATCTACACACTGGAACAGAGCCTTAACAGATACTAGACCGTGGGGCCCATCCACACACTGGAACAGTGCCTTAACAGATACCAGACCGTAGGGCCCATCCCACAGTAACATTAACTGTGCGATTCCTTAACTCTCATATTAACATAGTTTTCCACTAGCCAATATACTACAACATAATAGAATTCCTGAAATTCAGTTATGGCTTTTGGTTTTGGTGTGCCACCACAAGATTTTCAGTGGCCCCATCTGGCCACCCCAATGAAAAATTTCTGGGGGCGCCACTGAGAGCAGGCTGTACGCAAACAGGAATTTATTTTATTTTGTAAATTATTAATTAAATAAAATTTTTTTAAAGGGGCACTTCTCTATATGAGGCCAAACAGCAGGTGCTCAAGCCCCCTTTGAGGTCTATCTATGAACGTGTATGAGCAGTGGTATGTAGCCGTGCCATGTAGCCGTGCCACGCAAACCAACCAACTCGCCCGTCCCAAAATCTGGCTCGCGCTCACTCTAAGCAATATCGCAAAGCGTCATACGTTACTTTTCACACGGAAACTGGATTGGGATATCAGTAATATCATACCAACCTTAATGTGGTGTATATAAAACTAACATCAGAAAGTTACTTCGATCGTAAATCTACAAATATAGATTACCCGGTACTCCGCTCTTCCCCCACGCCAATTACAGAAGTGGGTTGGACACTACCAACTACCCGAGCCAATCGGCTATATGCATCAGGGCGATTATGCTTACCGTCACACTGGTTGGACGTGTGCGGTGACTGGATTCCCAACCACAGCAAAAGTAAAACTAATACGCACAAAGCGTACGCCATGTTCACAGCGCTTCAACGAGACTGAATGATCGTCAGTTCGTGAATCTGCCTAATATACACGTCCATTATATGTCCATTAAGCGACATTGTCGTTGTGTGACGTAACAATAGGCGCAAATCAAATCCATAATCTGCTCTGTGGAAAACGTAGCTACGCTTCCCGTTGTAAGGACAAAAATTATCCGCACGTCAAAAATTCAAGTAGGTAGCCTATTATTATTATAGCTAACTAGTACTTATTATAGCATAGCTCGTTTTTTATAGGTTAACTAATTGCTAGTAGTGGTTAATTTATATTAGGCTACTGTACTAGGTAGCTTTACCGATCTCTAAATCTGGCCAATTTCCCGATAATTTTTGTTATTTAATGTGCTAGCCAGCTAGCTAGCGCAAACACAAGCACGTAACTGAACAATATATTTTAACAGGTAAAATGCGTTAATTTAATAATAAAATTCTGGATGTGATATCCAGAAGACGGAGGAAGTTCCGAAGCGGGGGATTGCACTTGCGGACAACGGTTGAGCTTCGACTGGTTAGAATTAAACTTTCTGATTAATTAAACAACATTAACGTTGGTTTTGTGGACATCAGGACTTGGTAGCAGTAGGATTGAGTATTGGGGGGAACATTCTGTGGGAATATCGATACCTATTAGAAACTTGCTAATAGGGTGCATCAATGAAGAGCATATGGAGAAGGCAAATAATATGAGTAGTGTTGGAAAAGTCAAATTATCCAAAGTAATAAGAGTGGGGGAGCAGAGGAGAGGCGGGTGCAGGGGTGTAATTTCGGGAATACCTCTTACAGTTACCATGAAGGAACTGGAGGATAACTTGCGGATGAGGAATAGTTTAGTCCAAAGTGCTAAAAGAATGCTATGGGGAGCTGAGAAAAAAGAAACTGAGACCATTTTGAGAGAGGGGGAGGGGGGGGGGGGGGGTTGGGTGCAACAGATCAGAGTGAAGGAAAAAGTCTCCTATGCAGAAGCAGTAAGGAGGGCTGGTCAGAAAAGCAGGGTAAGGAATATACACAAAAGAGTGCAAATGACAGTGAATATAGAGGAGGATAAAAGGAAGAGGTGGGAAGTGATTGATAGCTAATGGGCAGGATTTTAAGCAATTTGTAGATAGTAGAAGGGAGAAACCAGACATGTGTTCAGGAATCATGGTTGAAACCTCAGTTTTGCCTGGATATGTGGCAATTAGGCGGGATAGGAAAGATGGGGGAGGAGGGGGCTGTGTCACATTTATTAAACAAGGGATGCCTTATAGAGTATTGGGTATCGGAAAAGAATTGGAGTATGTGGTGGTGGAGGTTTGGGTAGAAAGGAAGGAAGTAGTGGTGGTGAATTATTATAACCCTTGCAAGAGATTGGAATTAAATAAGCTTGAAGAAATAGAAGGGCAAAGTAGAGCAAGCATTGTGTGGTGTGGGGATTTTAATGCACATAACACATTGTGGGAAAGTGAGAAAACTGATGTTTATGGCCAGGTTATTGAAGATCTTTTAGATGAGAGGAATTTAGTCTGCTTAAATGATGGAAGTAAAACTAGAATAGATGTTAACACAGGAAAGGGGTCAACACTGGATCTTACAATGGTTTCAAATAATATTGCTCCCATATGTGAATGGAAAGCGTATCAAGATGGCACCATAGGTAGTGATCATTATCCAGTATTATGTACAATAAACATGGATGTTTCTATTACTGAAGTGGACAGGGGGGGGAGCTAAATGGGAGAAGTTTAAGGAAGAGAGTGATGAGTATCTGAATCAGATCAATGATAACATGACTATAGAAGCTCTGGATAAGGGAATAAGGAAAGGTATTAGAACAGCTGCACTGAGATCTATCCCTAAGAGTAAAGGCAGAATAAAGAGGAAGGCAGTACCATGGTGGGATGATAACTGTAAAGAGGCTGTGAGAAACCGAAATAAGGCATTTAAATTATTGAAAAGAACCCATAATTTTCAACATATGATACAGTACAAAAAAGCCCAGGCAGTGGTAAGGAGGACAATAAGACAGGTGAAAAGGTCTTATTGGAGACAGTTTTGTGATTCAATTGGGAAAACAACGCCAGTAGGAGAGGTGTGGGGAATGATCAAAAAGATGGGGGGGGGAAGTAATAAAGAAAAAGCTGAGTTAATGGCTAGCACTTTTGTGAAGGTACACAGCTCTAATAATTTGTCTGAGGAGGGAAGACGGGGCAGGGAGAAAACTAAATCTGAAAACACGGGGGCCTTAAGGAGAAAGGAAAGTAGTGGAGATTAGCAGAGTGTGCCATTTACTGTGGGAGAGTTAAGAAGGGCGTTGGCTAAAGCTGGTATGACTGCACCAGGGAAAGATGAAATATGCTATGTGATGATAAAACACTTAAGCGAAGAAGGTCTGAACAAATTATTACTGCTGTTTAACAAAGTGTGGGAGGAAGGTAGAATAGTTGGAAGGAGGCGGTCATTGTGGCGGCACGGTGGTGCAGTGGTTAGCACTGTCGCCTCACAGCAAGAAGGTACCAAGTTCGAATCCCGGCCGAGGGCCTTTCTGTGTGGAGTTTGCATGTTCTCTTCGTGTCAGCGTGGGTTTCCTCCGGGTACTCCGGTTTCCTCCCACAGTCCAAAAACATGCAGGTTAGGCTAATTGGAGACTCTAAATTGCCCATAGGGACTACGGATGGAAATTAGCATCCCTGCTATAATCCGGCATGTTTACATATTGTATGTATGTTCATTAATGTGCATTGTCCCTTCCAAATAAATAAACAAATAAATAAATAAATTGTACCCATAAGGAAACCAGGGAAAGATGCAAGCAAACCAACAAGCTATAGACCAATTGCATTAACATCGCACTTTTGTAAACTGATGGAGAGAATGGTAAATGAAAGACTGGTGTACTTTTTAGAGAAACAGGATGTAATTGCAGGATGTCAAACGGGAAATTTAGGAAAAGAAGGGGTACGTTAGATTCAGTGCTGTGTATAGAAGATGAAGTAAGGAAGGCGCAAATAAATAAAGAGACCGTATCGTCAGTGTTTTTCGATGTAGAAAAAGCGTATGATATGCTTTGTAAGGACGGGCTTCTGATAAATCTAAATGCAATGGGAATTGGGGGTAAAGTTTTTAACTGAATAATGGACTTTTTGAACAAAAGAACAATACAAGTAAAGATAGGATCTGAAATGTCCAATAAATATGAGGTTGAAAATGGAACACCGCAGGGGAGTGTGATAAGTCCTGTATTATTTTCAATTATCATAAACGACATCTTTGGAAATGTATCAGTGGACATGGGAAGATCATTATTTGCAGACGATGGGGCTCTGTGGAAAAGAGGGAGAAATTTCAGTCATATAGTTAAAAAGGTGCAAGAGGGAATAAATCAAGTTGAGATGTGGGGGAAGAAATGGGGTTTTAAGTTCTCAGTTGAAAAGACCAAAGTAATGTTCTTCACAAGACAGGGTTAGAGGAAATTTTAACTTGCAGCTATATGGAAATAATTTAGAGACAATTGAGTCATTTAGACTCTTAGGAGTGTATCTTGACTCTAGATTAACATGGAGGGAACACATTAAAAGTATTGTGGATAAGTGCAAAAAGGTTTTAAATGTGATGAGATGCCTCGTGGGGTTGGACTGGGGAGCGGATTTAGCATCCTTGAAATATATTTATGTAGCACTAATTAGATCAAGGCTGGACTATGGGAGTGTGGTGTATGGATCTGCAGCAAAAACGGTGCTTGGAGGGTTAGATGTGATCCAGGCCTGGGCCCTTAGATTATGCATAGGAGCAGTGAGAACATCACCTGTGTGTGCCCTTCAAGTAGAAGCAGGAGAAATACCATTGTGTTTACGCAGGAAACAGTTCAGAGTAAATTATTGGATGCATTTGAGAGGGCACAGAGATAATCATCCAACCAAAAGAGTGCTACAGGCCTGCTGGGAAAGGGAGGGAACAGTTAAAACAAGTTTTGGCTGGACAGGGGATGGAGCAGCAAGAGACCTGGGAGTGTATGGAATGGAGTTCGGTCTGACAGTGTATTGGCCTAGAATCCCTGTGTGGATACTAGAACCACTAATCATAAATTTAGAGTTGCTGCATGTTAGGGCAAATGCAGATCTAGTCAATGAGTTTTATTGGTATACAGAAAGTAAGTACACAGAGTATGTACAGGTGTTTACGGACGGATCAAAAGATCCAATAACAGACATCACTGGTTCTGCTGTCGCAGTGCCTAGTAGTACAACAGAAGTATGCAAACCAGACTTAGAATAGGACACAGTAACTTGAACGGGACTCTCGGCATTATAGGGAAACATCCAACTGGACTCTGTGAACAGTGTCATGAACCAGAAACACTAGAGCACATTCTTGTTAACTGCTGGAAATATGGCATAGAAAGAAAGGACATGATGGACGGAATGGAAAGAGCAGGACTAACAGGAGCCGGGTGGAAGTTGACAAGGCAGGAAGTATTTGAGCACATTTCTCAAGAGAACAGGACTGATGGGAAGAGTTTGACAAAATGGACACTGTAGGAGTTAACTACCTCCAGCAGATGGCAGTAATGCAATGCAAAGGATGCAAGCTGCCGTTAAACTCCAAAGAAGAAGAAGAAGAAGAAGAAGAAGTGAGATCCAGAAGGAACCCCAGGCATAGCAAATGTTGACGGGTGGAACAATTTTCACGTTATACCGCCTCTTCTGCCTGACATGCGTAGTTTTGAAAAGCTGAAAGAAACCAGAGAAAGGTGTTTACATGCACCAAAAAATCTAAAGTTTGGGGGGAAAAAACCAGGGGTGTTAATCGGGTTTCGAAAACACGGATTATGACCTTATATTATCGGATAAAGGTGTTCACATGACCATTTCAGGAACCAGAGTATTGCCATAATCGGGTTCAGATCGGAGCATGTGTGCATGTAAACGTACCCACTGAATCTGTTACGCTGGGAGAGCGCTTAAACGTCGTATATCCGATGAATGATAATAAAAAACTTTCTAACAGTCTAATGTATCTGAATGTGTCTCTAATGCACCGTGTATCTGTATTCGAGAACAAACAATGGTTTATAAAGTATTTATTCCACTGATACATTTGCAATACCTAAGTTGCAGTATTTCAAATTCATCGAGAGTCATTAATGCCGAGAAATAATTTCCCCGACGAAAACAGTCGATCTGTCTGCTTCAGAGACCTGAGGGAATATTCTTTGCTCTTTGCTTCATGCGTGCTTGTATAATAACAAGTAAAAATGTAAATGTTAAAATCTCTTCAAATAAATAAATATCTTAACTTTAAAATCTTTTCAAATAAATGAATATATTAATAATTATTGTTATTACTGTAGTTCTCACACTGGAAATCAATGATCAAAGTATGTATTTTGTAGGTCATGTTGCTATTGTTGGAAATGAAGGAACTCGAAAAATGCACCCCCCCATTAATACGTAATTAACATGTAATCAGCAACATTAGATTAAAACACAAAGAACCATTTCCGGGGCACGGAGGAGAGGAGGTGATAGTGGAGGAACAGAGGGTGCACTTTTCGAGTGTTGGGACAGACCAATTTGCTTGTACAGTATACAATGTACATGACATTGCGATTTGCGTCAATGCGCTTGTCCATATAAGTATCTGGAACCTAGAGTGGCCATCACCGGGACCTCACCTGATATCTAGATATGATAGAGAAGATCATAAGATCATGCGCCGTTGTTCAAAGAGTCTTATTACTGTCACTAGATTGGGAGGGGTAGACTCTGTTTCTCTCCCTGGAGGGGGGTCCCTGGGTGGTGAAACATCTCTTCCTGCCAGACCTTATTTGGACAAGCAAAGGGACTTGTGGAGTGTGGAAGTCCTGCGCAAGACTGCATTTAAGGGAAACCCAAAGGGTATTCGAGGAGAAACTGCTTAACAGTTCTCCTGGTACCATAGTCACACCGTACGGAATCACTTGGTTATATACTTTGTTAGTGAACTTGTTCATGTTTATGTGTCTTAGCAGCATGTTATCCTGTGTTTAGCTATAGGTATTGAATGTGTTCGTGTTTGCTCTCACAGTCTTAACCAGTGATTATTGTCATTAATAAATTACCATGTTTCACATCAACTGCATCTTTCTTTTAAACCCTTTTTCCAGCTTCAATTGCCTGCATGATCTGAGCTGCAGTGTTCCAAGCACTGTGGTGTGCATGCTTGAGTCTCAGAGTCAGAACTCCTGCGTCTCACTCAGGGCTAATTCTAAGCTAATGACCTCCCTGCCTGTTATTCAATTATTTTTATATTTAACTTGCGTGGTCTCCATGACTCTCATCCATCTTATACCCTTTTCAGCCTAAATTATGACTGAAGACTGACCAAGGACCGACTGATCAGCGGCCTGGTACAGCACGTCTTTAGTGGTGTTCTCAACTCTGATATCTATTACTGATCTCAATAGGGAAATGTCGCATCTGTAGGCTGCTGCTGCTCTCTCTCAGTCTGAATAATACTGGATTCCGTGGGCGAGGCTGTGCTATAGTGAAGGGACACAGCCAGCACTGGGGCACTGTGCGTCCTTATGGTGAGCATTATTATTTCTCCTCTCATTATTATTTTAATATGACCAGGACCCTGTGTTGATGGCACACAATGGGCTTCATCTGGCAGCAGTAGGGTGGGGTTAAATCAGCTGGGCTTCTTGGGCGACTGTTTCATTAGCTCCTCCCAACTACAAACGAGACCCACAGACTACCAGCTGTCATTAGTGAGAAACGTGCCTCTCCTCTGATTGGTGCTGGCGCTCCTATGGTGCTCTGTGGCCTGTGGTGTGAAGTGTGGTTCACAAATGAGCGCGTAGCAGCGGAAGTGTGCACGTGACACAACGATGAGCCGAAAGGCACGGCTGATAGGACTTCACCGTTCAGCACGACCGTGAAGACGCAGCGGAGGGAGATGCCTGCTCAGGGAGAGCGCCAAAAAGCTGATAAAAAGCATTTGGGCGGTGGGTCACCGAGGACAATTACATTTTTTTAAAAACCTGAACAAATACAGGCCTTCAGCAGAGGGGCGAAACCTATTCTATGCTTACGATCCGGGTACGATTATCAGCCTCTGAATCAATTATCGGCAACTCCACTGTGGCCCGTACATTCACACACTAATGCACCTACGTCCAGGGAGAACTGTTCATAATTATTGTATTGTCTATGCCAGCCAGCAGGCCTTATTCCAGACATCATTGGAATAGCGTGTGAACAAGCTCCGACGTATTGATAAAAAAACTGCGCTGCACTATATCACTACGGCTTTTGTTTCCCTTATTTTTCAAAGTACACTTTGTGAGGAGTGGCTGGGTTTGTGGTGGCTGTTCAACGTAGCAACCAGCCAAGGATTCATTCATTTTAGAGATGAAAAAACTGCAGGAATAAAGGCCCCGCCTTTATCAGGCGTGTATTTGTCGGTGAGCGATTTGGTATTTTTAAGGACACATGTGATGAATTGGTGAACTCCACTGGAATGCTGGTGCAGCCCATTTGTAATGAATGACCTTACCGGACAGAAAGCAGCCCTCCAGCCTCTTAGGTATGCAGATGTGCAGGTATGTGTAGTTTTCTCTCAGAAGGCCTCATGTGTCCCTGTATGCCCCAGTTCAGACACCTTTCTGTCTGGATGAACCCCACCTGTATTTCAAGTTCCAGTGTGTTCCAAAGCATGTGTACGGCCACACTAAAATCCCCCAGCACCTAAATCTGACACCTCAAAAAAATGTCAATATTTCTGCATTTCTAATTTAAGGGGCCTTAGAATAGCAATACATTATTACATAAACACCTTTGTTTTGTTTCAACAAGAACCCATTCCTGCGACAAATGCCTGTGACGGGAAGACGTATCCAGATCGGTGTTTAATCAACAGCTAAACCGCAGCTCGATTGCTCAAGAGCTCAGCTGAAAGATAAACCAACACTCAGGGCGTGGCAAGCTCTGTGGCGATGAAGCACCGTGACACCGGAGTGAAAGAGAACCTGGTCATAAACCGCTCACCACAAACACCCTTTTAGCAAGTATGTGCTCTATACAGTGGAACACCCTGGGTGTTAAATGCAAAAAATCCGGTCTCAAACCATTTACAATTTTCAACTTGGTATTTAGCACATATTCTAATCCAGAGCTACTTGCAAAATATACCGCATTCCTAATCCTGTGTGCGGGCTGCTCTCGGACAGCTTGTGGTGTTCAACATTTCATTTTGTTTTCTGGCGAGATACCGCCCAATCTTACAGCATCTACACTCTCTAAACTAAAACAAAATGTACACAATATTGCTGGTCTATTCTAATGCAACATGTGTAACTAGTGTATGCACATAAATGGAGTAATTTTAGTCAGTGGAACTGAAATGAGACAGAGAAAGCACCATGCTGTGCAATAAAACAGAGTATACAATAATCTTATTTGCCATTACAGGTAGTCATCTGTATTGGTTCACCAATGGAGTGTGACGCAGGAGAACTTTAGTCATTGTAGAAAAAATGTGGGAAGGATATAACGGTCGAAAAAAAACAAGAAAAAAACAAACAACCTTTTACGCCAAACAAATATAACCACATTTATTTTGAAAGTATAAAATGTCAGACTAAAAAGGCCACTTTTGTAGGGTTTGATTAACAACCTGTAACCTTGTTCAAATTTACACAAAAAGGTCATTATCCCCCCCAATCCTTCGCTGGTCTGCATTACACATCGTCCAGTTTCCGCTGGGCAGAAGTGCTGTTACAGTCGAGCCCACCGAATACCGCTGGCAGAGTTAATCATTTACAGATACAGGAAGGGGGCTAAGGGAGGCCTGTGGGTTTCCTGGATTTTGCACACTGCTCTTCAGGGAGTTACAATTTTTTTCACACTACCCTTCAGGGGGTTACACTTTTTCCAAGAATGTGCCCTTTTTCATCCAATCAACTGACAGGTACAGATTGACAGGCACCGTTTGCCATTTGCCCTAAAAAAAACTCGGCAGTTCACATTCTTTAATACGGTGCCAGCAGGCGTTCCCGGGTCACGCCAAGGTTGCACCTGTTCCTGTTTGCACAAGTGGAACAACCAGCACCAAGCTCTGTCCACCTGAGCCAGCCTGGCTCACCACAGGCACCCAGCTGGGGGGGGGCCTTCACTTTGTAGTTTCTTTTGTAATTTATAAGGAACCATGACACTGCTTCACCCTGAGGTAGTAGTGTTGCGTCAAAACTTTTAACTACAACATACATCGATGGAGTAACAGTCACATAAAACTCAACCAACAGCTGAATTATTTCCTGTTTTTGTAAAGCGTCTTTCTGACAGTGACTCTGTAAAAGCCGATACATTTAAAAAAAAATTTTTTTTTAAAGAAAAATCTCACAAACATATTTTACACACGCATACACATCTAAGAATTTATATAACGGACACAATCCACCCCCAAAACTGTCTGAATTTCTTTACTCATTACTTCTCATTCCCTTTAAGTAATTTAGCTGCTTTTTGTTAATTTCCCCACAGATATAAATCCTGTATAAAAATGATCCAGAGCCTGGAGAAGCCTTGTTGCCATGGAGAATATGTAAATTTTTAATTTAAAGCAGTGCTCCTGGGGTAGCCACAGGTGGCAGCTCCAAAAAGAAAAAATCCAAAGTACGCGGCAAACCAACAAAAACTCAAATGGGGCATGGACATGGACAGCTGTAGGTATAGAATAGAGTTCACCTTTATATCACTATATTATTCATTATGGACTGCTGAGGCTGTTCTTGATTCCAACACAGTGGGACGTCTGCCCTCCCTAAAGGCTGGAATGAATTAGTTTCCCAAGTGGACTGGCTCTAGACCTCACTCCCCTCCTCGTCGCTCCGCACTATGACCAGCCGCTCTCCACGCCTCCCCCTACCCCTCTGTGGGTGACGATGCTCTCTGTTGACTTCAACAGTCTCTCCAAACAGGGGGCGCTGATTTTTCCAGACGGGGGCTGGCTCTGGGGTGGGAGGGGGCGCGCCTTGGTGTCGGGTGCTGGATCACCTTCGGGGTCAGGGTCCGTGCTGGAGGAAACAGCGTTGTCCTGGGTGATGCCCCTCACCCTGGGCGTGGCCCAATGCCGTGGCCCCCTCGGGCTCGGCTCCTCCGCAGGGGAGCAGACGGGAGATGTGTGGAGCCACTTCAGGTTTGTGGCGGAGTACACGCCCAGTGCAGCGGCCTCGCTCACCTGCGGGGCCTTGTTGTTCGAGGGCTGGGCACAGAGGGATGCTGGGATTGAAGCAGAGATGGGAGGGGCCATGCTGACTGGAGAGATCTGTGGGGTGTGGGATGGACAGTTTAGTGTGCATAATTCTCCCTAGGACAGATAGCCTGAGGTGTGCTTAAAACCTGGGTTACACCACTGGGTTAAACAACAGGGTCAGACACATGGATCACAAAGTGTCTGATATACTGGGGTGCGAATCTTATCCTCTCAGAAGATTCAATACGCATCTCGATACATGGTCTACAATATTATACAGGAAAGATACACTTACAAATTACATTACATTACATTACATTATAGGCATTTAGCAGACGCTCTTATCCAGAGCGACTTACACAGCATTTTTTTTTTTGTTGCATTTATACATAGTATCCATTGATACAGCTGGATATATACTGAAGCAATGCAGGTGAAGTACCTTGCTCAAGGGTACAACGGCAGTGTCCGACCTGGGAATCGAACCGGCAACCTTTCGGTTACAAACCCAGTTCCTTAACCATTATACCACACTGCCGCCCGCAAATGAAACGATTCAATCCGATTCAACTCTGATTCAGTTCAATTTAGCTCCCATTCAATTCAGTTCAGATGTGTTTTACATGTTCAATTTATCATTGAACAGTGTTGCCTATGTTGTCAGTAGAAATTCTTTATTCTAGAATCTTGATCATGAAGTCAAAATGTTAATCTTTTAGTTTAGAATCTTAGTCAGTTTTTTCAAACCGTGGATTTAAAGTTGGTTCAGTGCGTTGAATATTTGCTATCTTTCCAACATCTTCAGGTAGCCTGTAAGAAAGATGTCGTGTTTTTTTTGGTTTTGCCGACTCGTAATACGTTGAAACGAAACAGCCTTAGCAAAAACGAAACTGCCAAACTCAAAATGCAAAGCGGTTAACTTATCTAGGTTAGCGAACTTGATTTTGATCTCTGAAAATGTAAATGTCACTTTAAAAATACACCTCAATTGTCAAAAGTATGCACAAGTTTAAATTCTACTTCAACATTATGCATAACGGCTCCATTATGTTTATAATGTTTTAAACTAACAACCTACTAGCCTATTACACTACTATAATAGCTAGTCTGTCATTACAATATTAAATGACTTTGTCCTTCACCTGAGAATGCTGTGATTGGTTCAAATCGGTGAGTCAATGATGACACACAATGGCTCTGCGCAAGCCCCTTCCCATCACCACTGAGCACATAATTCCTCCCAACAGTAAAAATAGAGAATAATCCCACCTCCACCGTTTCCTTCCTCTGCTGGCTTGTGACCAGAGAAGCATTTGCAGTTTTGTCATTTCTGATCATCCCAGCTGTGGTCACGGCACACATTTGTCTCTAAAGCCATCAGCCTTGCCACATGCCCTAGTTTTTACTCCCCCAAAATGCTAATCCATGTCTCATCCAAAAATCCTCATCTCCCATGGATTCCCCCGTGGATTCCCTATATATGGGGGGATAATCATAATCTGGCACCTGCAAAGAATCACTGTAGGTAGAACTACCTTCTGCCTCTTGGAGGGTGTTGCTTCCTGGTCATGGTCACCTGCCTGCTGGTCTATGGGCTTCACATTTGGGAACCAAGTCTTCAGCATCACCTCCACTTTCAGAATGATGTTGATATAACGTTCACTGGAGGAGAAAGAATAGCGTTTTTATAACATTCATTGTAGGGGAGAAAACAATATTGTTAAAACGTTCACTTGAAGAGAGACAATGTTAGTATAAGAACAACGGGGATTGACAAGATCCTCCTCATCTCAATAAATTGAGACCAGAACATATGACTGCCAGCGTTACATAAGACATAGCATTAGCATCAGTTAGGACAAGTCATACTGTCTGTGATAATTGAGCTTTTGGTCCTTCCATTATTAATGTATTAACTTCCTTATCCAACAGACACATTATTACCAGGGAGACTTAACAGTAATCTTACAAACAGCTTGTATTTAGACCATGCAGATATTTATAATCAAGTGTCAATAGATTCATCCCTAAAATATTAAAAATATTCCGTTTCCGGTGCGTTCCGCTCTCATTCTAGGAAGTCTGAAACCAGTACAGCGCAAGCCGAGCGTGGGCGTTTTCACCTGAGGAATGCGATCAGAGCATCCTTTTCATCATTTTATGCACATGGCGCACGTGGTGTGCCGTGCAGTGCTTCAGCTCATGGCTATAAATAGCAGCTTAAGCCTTGCGACAGGAAGTCTCACGTACCCTGCTCTTGAGGGGGGCGGGGAGAATACAGTTCCTGTGACGTGGCACGGGGCAAGGTGACGGATCCTTCCCGTGTGATTCGTCAGGGAATACACTGGGCCCACATTCATCCGTAATGCCCCATTAATGCAGCTCACTCCTAGACAGATGGCTCACTGGGACTTAGGCCCAGGTCATGTGACCCGCTTGCAGTTTCCCATTGGAGCACACCTGATTACTTGCAGCTAACTATGTCCCCAGGAAGAGGGACTTAAGGGGTAAATTCTGGCTGCCTCAGAAAGGCCTGCAGGCAGGAACTATGCAATGGCCCAGTGAGCCTGTAGTTGATGCCTGTGGAGCAGTCGATGAGACAGTGCTTAGGCTGGTGATGTCTGAGGCTGGAAGTGAAGAGCATCCCCTGAGAGAGGACTTTTGGCTGGTCCTCAGTTAAGGCCTACTCTGATCATCTAAGTTGGACATTTCAGAAAAGAACACAGAGCACGGAAGCCTGGCGTCATGTTCAGACCATGCGCTGACACACACCGCATCAGGGACACGCTGACCTGCCACTAGAGCGTGGTGATGCCATCTGGCACGCTCTCAGTTACACGAGTCAGGTTCATTCATAAAAATGCCTTTCCCTTGGAGAATAGAGTCTCAGAAATTGCTCTTTTATTTCACTTATTTAATTTCCTGCACAATCATAATATTAATCTTTCAATATTAGGCATATCTCTGTGGAATGCAGAAATTACATTCGTGGTCCCGGGTAAAATGGTAAGATTAACATTTTCAAATTTCCACAAGTAAAGACTTGACTGATAAGTAAGTTGACACATTATGGGTGCATTAGCAATGTGTAGCAGCAACGTATGACCCAAAAATCTGGTCCAAATATCTGCCAGCAGGAGACAGTGAGAGCAAGAGACAGAATATTTACCCCAGACATGGATTCTGCAGGACCCCCAGTATTCTCCGGATCCTGTCCATGGCAACGCTCTCCTGGAAACTGCTGAGACCTACAAAATATGGCAAGGCAGAATTTTGTTTGTTAGGACTGCGTTTTTAAAAAACACTCGTCACCGAGTGGCCTTCTAATCTGTGCTCCAACCTGTATACCGAGTTTAAGCTCTTCTCAACAGCTCTGCTGATTCAAGTCTCACCCGGCACTCAACGCGCTTTCACATCTTACTCAACACACTTTGCTTAACACATGCCTGCTTCTCACCAACACGTGCCAGTGTCTCACTCAGCATGCACCCGTGTCTCCCTCATTTCGCACTCAACCTACAACTCTATACCAATTGTGTCCCACTACAGAATGCTTTGGCTATTTGCTGGTTGGCAGCTGGCGTTCTCCTCCCTCTCCTACGCTCACTTGCCGCCGCGCACTTCACCGGCTCTCCTCCAGGGTGCGCCGTCACCACAGACAGCTCTCAGCACGCAAATAATACGCCGCCGGCCGGGAACATCACTCCCGAGAGAGCCTTCATGCACTTATCGCCATGGAAGCGTGCAGGAGTTCCGGGAGATGGGGCAGAAGAGGAGGGGGGAGGACTTACGTTCTCTGTATCTTCCAGACTGGAGACCGTTGAGAATGGAAGTCAGTGGAAGGATGTAACACTGCAGTTCCCTGCACTGAAAACAGAACGTTCATTGAGTCAGTTATTACTGTTCATTCACTCACTCCGATACTCCTCTTACACGGACACAGCCTTTCTTTCAGCATGCAGAAATGCAAGATTAGTAGTCCATGCAGCTTCCCCATAGACAGTGCACTCTTTACCAGAATTGTACCCTGGAAACCAAACCTCGGAGGTGTGAATTAAAAATGATTATTTCCACAATATCTTCACAATCTGTGGCTATAGCAATAACGGTGTTAAGTCTTCCCCTGAAGGGCTGTGTATTGTCATCGCACTATATTCATATTTTAGCTTTATGACCCAGGTTTGGCCCTTCCCATCTTATTGATCTGTCCAGGGCAGCTAAATGTCACTGCACAGCGATTCATCTCGGAATGCACACAGTCTTTCACATCTTAGCTATTCGAGTTAAAATACATTCTTAGGATCAGAAACTGGTTCACATGAGCTAATGTCTTTACATTATCTGCAGAGTTTATGCACAAAAGCAACTAACCAAAGGATGTGACATTGATGTAAAGATTAGGGGGGGGGGGAACAGTTTCCTGTACTGTTTTTTTTGTGACATGTGCAAATTAAATAAGCATCGACTGTAGGAAACAGTGACTGAAGTAGAACCACAAGATTATGTTCTATGCCAGATTAACAACAGTGCTTTCTGAAAAATGTAATGAAATTAATATTACATAGCATCACAGTACGATTTGTGAGTGAGGCGAATATAAACCATTCACAAGAGATTAGCTATCGTCTAACTTGCCATTACCCAGCTAGTTTTCAAGCTTGTGATGCGCTCAGGCTTTTAATGAACAGACTAAGAAAAACACATTAACACATTCATTTGTTTTAATTTTAAAATTTAATACTTTTCTGGCAAGAACAATCTGAACCATAAATGTCTCTTCTCCCACTGGCAAATTTAGGGAAAGGTTTATTTGGTGAAACTGCTGTGATCCCAAAAGTGAGTCACTTGTTAGACTAAGGGAGGCGTTTTCTTGGGAAATGCACAGGCTGGAAGAACTCGTTTAATTTATTCTGGGGGGTGGGGTGGGGTGGGAAATAAATAGAGGTGGTGGTTGCGTGTGTGTGTGTGTGTGTGTGTGTGTGTGTGTGTGTGACTGTGTACAACAGTGGCGTACTGTCGGCTGTAAAATAGGCCACCTTTAACGGACGATCACTCAATCTGTTTCCGTCTACTTTGCCTGATTGTTAATCAAACGATTGATTCACTTAATAACCAAGACCAATAAGTAAATTATTAGGCTACCAATTTATGTTGATAGCATTATTGTTCTGTGCATCATAAACTTGTTGCATTTTTCTATATCCACGTTTATGACGACATGTTATCATGCGAATATTCTGACTTTTAGATAATCCATGTTTAAATGTTCAATGTTTCGTAGATTTTCGCAAATTCGTTTTTCTAGCCTGAATTATGCGTTGCGCTCAACGGTTTGAGACACTTGTTCTCTTTAAATGTATGCTTTCTAATGTTTAAATCGCTTTGACTCATTTGAGCAGTCTTAAAATTAATTACATTCTTTAACGCATTCAGATTGTTGCCTTGTTAAACAATCTGAAGTTAGTTATCTTTGCAATTATCATTTCTTAATCATTATAGGCTACATATTGGTCTCGATTATTCAGTAGAGGTGGGAATTGAGAACCGGCTCCAAGGTGTCTGACTGCTCGGAATCGTACGCCTTCGAGCTCATAGATTCTCGATCGATAAGCAGAATCGATAAGCAGATCGATAATGGCATCGGTATTAATAAAAT
The DNA here is from genome assembly GCA_022702515.1 of Ilyophis sp. 1 JC-2022. Lineage (NCBI taxonomy): Eukaryota > Metazoa > Chordata > Actinopteri > Anguilliformes > Synaphobranchidae > Ilyophis > Ilyophis sp. 1 JC-2022. The sequence continues at coordinate 78,219,275 of CM040400.1, read as the reverse complement.
CTAACGACTCTCATCCATATTATTTAGCGACTTAATTGTTTGATTGTTAGGCTACTTAAGCTAAATAAACAGAAGCAAGTCGAATTCTGTATACCACACTTTTTCCAGCGCACCAGCTAACAATACATATAAACCCCTCAAAAAAAGTTTGGAAATTTGTGTTTGGTCGATCATATCTCTGTTGTCACTTTATTATTAGCATTGTATCTTATATCATTGGAAAGCCTGTTCATTTCACTTTGCAACGATGTCCAATTTGTAAGGATCATGCATTTGTGGGATGAGCAGCACAGCTGATTATATGGGTGGGGTCCCAAGTGAAATGTGCCAAATTTTCCTGCCAATGTCAAACAGTGTATTCTCCTGTTGTTATTGACTATTGTTTTGAGTTGGAATGCCATCCCACAGCAACAGAGGAGGAGGTGCCAGGCTGTTGTGGCTGCGTATGGTTCTTCCACCCGCTACTGAGGCTCCTGACTGTTTGTTCAATGAATAAAGCGTAAAATTACCAATATGTCTTGTTTGTTCCTTGTTACTGATAGAGTTCAATCATCCAATCCCCCAAACTCAAAACAATAGAGTCAATACCAACAGGAGAATACACTGTTTGACATTGGCAGGAAAATTTGGCACATTTATAATTTCAGTGAGAACTAGATTCAGTCCCATTTCACTGCCACACCATGACAAAAAGAGCATTCCGCACCTTGTGATGCAACAGCTTGTCCGCCTCCGCCTCCTGCAGCTTCTCCCTGTGCTCTGGCGCCCCCTGGCTGCAGGGCCTCTTCTGGCCTGAGCGGCATGCGAGCGCGGTCTGCGGCTCCTGCTTTCCTGAGAGACGGTCCCAGGACTCCGCGCGGTTAGAGCCGTCATCACACCCCTCCCTCGCGTCACCGGCATGGCCGCGGGGGGGACTCGCAGCGGCCCGGCGCTGGGCGCGTGCGCCGGGGGACTCCCCCGAAGGCTCGGGCTCAGGCCTGGGGCTGGCCTGCCCCGCCCCCGCTCGTCGCCCGCAATCTGACTCAGAATCCCCATCGCTGCAGCTGCCATCCTCGTCGTCGCTCGCCAGCCAGTCAATGGAACAATCCGAATCTGAAGCTGTCATCCTTGGGCCGCAGGTACCTAGCCACCACTGATCATCACTGACCTGAGAGAGAAAGAGAGAGAGGTAGAAAGAGAGAGAGAGAAATAGAGATTACCCCTGCAATTTGCAATTTGAGCCCCCCCCCCCATCCTGAGATCACAGAATGCCAACCATGCAAATTAAAACGATGACACAATATGCAGCCCCGCCTGAGTTCTAATGAATGGCGTCAGACACATCATAACAATACCTATAATTCAGTCCACAAACAATAATGACACTCATCACTGGCAAGCTTTCAGAGCAATAGCCTTCCAATAATAAAAATGTTTTTTCCCCCCAAAAAGATCATCTGCACTGAGAAACTCATTAGCGGGTGCTTCAAACAGAAAACCAGACAAAAACTCTCAGGTATCACTCCTAGTAAAAATTTGATTATTGTGGTTATACTTAAAAATAAAGGTTTTGTTTTGTTCAGTTCTCAGTGTGCCTGGGGATTATGGATGCTTGTTTTATATCAACAGCTTGAATAGGATCAGCCAAGCAGAAACTCACCATGGTGATGTGTCCCCATGACTCCGTATAACTAAAAAAGGAAATGATTATGTAAGAGACTGGATAGAATATTCAAAATGGCGCATCAGTTATGTAATGTTTGTTCAAGCCAGCATTTCAGTGCTGCTATATTTTGCAACACCTTCCTGATTTGGAAATAAAAACTAAATTCTCTCACACCGCACAAATGGAGGCAGACATGTGACCTGCTCAAAGTCCAGCCTGAACACCCAAACCTGAACACAGACTGAACACCGGTGCTGAACACAAGCGTGAAATGAATAGACTGCTGTTGATCTTGCCTGGACTGAGCAAAACGAAAGCGGCCCCTTCCAACTGAACGCCTTCATACCTGTGCCCTCTGCTTTCCTACCCTTTCATTCTCCTGTGAAGAGCAGTTCATGGTGCTTGCATTTCGTAAAAGGGCATGGGTGTATCCATTTGAGATGGCAATCTTTCATGTTGTGTTTACACTGAGCTGCCTGTTTTTGGTCAGCTGTACCAGAGGCAAACTGGTGACAACTGCACTGACCTTACACCTTAACTGGTAGCTTGGTATACCTGAAGATAAGCTAGATGCATTTGAACTGACCCAATCTCATACTGTACTGGCTAACTCCAGAAAGGAGGTCTGGCCTGGAAGAGGCCTGGTAAGTCGAGAGACAATTAGGCAAGGTTATCCTGTGTGACATACAACATGCTTTCTCCTGCTAGGTAGCATGGTCTTCTCACTTTCCTTTCGGATGTAGTCACTCTGAAAACAGGGTTAACAATAGTGTGAGCATGAAGATAGGACTTCCTCCCCCATAAGCTTATGAATAACCCGAATCTGACGAGCGATCTTCCTCGCATTTCTACACATCCAGGATAAGGCCCAAAAAGACATGCCATTTATTTGAAGAGATAGGAGCGTGGAAACCATCTTCCATGGTTTTCACAGTGCGAAAAGCCAGGTATTGTAGGCCTACATATAAATCAGTCATTATGAAGCCAGTTAATGCCATTACACAAAGTAAATACATTGTCTACATTGCCTGCATTAAAAACAAGTAGCTTACAATGTGTGCTTCCCTAAGGAAACAATAGCAATAGAGGCTTAAACAAGGACTCCTACACAAATTCTGATTTTGCTTTAAAATGAAACATATAGCCTACGATTCGCGAATTCCTCGATATACATAAGACAAAAATACACACGGAGGAGAACGTGTGTATGAACAAAGGGAATCGATTTTTTAAACATGTTAACATAATGGAACCACTTATAGTAAATTCCTTTAACATTCCTTTAAAATATAGCTACAAGCGCAGCCGAGAATTCCCTTTATTTTATCAATAACATTCGAATGCTTACTGAACAGTAGCTACACTGCCTGGCCAAAAAAAAAAATCGCACACTAATATTTCGTTGGACCGCCCTTAGCTTTACATTTTTGGCCGAGATCTTGTATTAACAATGGGAGAGTCGAACGACTCCGTAAAGTCTTCTCCAGCACATCCCTGATTCCTCATGCTCCCTCAACCACTCTTTCACAATTTGAGCCCGATGAATCTTGCCATTGTCGTCCTGGAATATGCCCATTGATGGGATAACCTGGTCATTCAGTACATTCAGGTACTCAGCTGACTTCATTTTATTGCTGCATAACGTTGCTGAGCCTAGACCAATTGAAGCAACCCCAGATCATAACACTGCCTCCAGAGGCTTGTACGGTGGGCACTATGAAGGGTGCAACGACTACTTTTTTTTTTTGGCGAGGCAGTGTATATGGGGAAGAAAACTAATCTAACTTGACATTTCTCATCTTCAATCAGACAAATTCTTTGGATTTAAAATGTAACGGCGTTTAGCAGTAGCTACAGCCTACTGACGAGCCGTGTAACATTTTAACGCAGATCCAGATTAGGCTACTGATACCGTTTAGGCTATAGGGAATTCACCAGCACGTTTCGCCCAGGTAGCCTTGTGTGTACTGTATTGTGTGTGAATAAATGTGTCAAGTAGTTTACTGTATGTGTCAAGAAATCTATATAGCCTAGTTTGTGAAAGTTTGATTTTATTATTGATTAAAAATAAAACGAACAAAATCATAATATCTGTTTGACTATTGCAGCTGTCGGCTATTTATCAAACGCGTCTAATCTTGGCAATCTTGAAATAGTGTATGCTAGCCTATACTACAAGTATAACGTGTTTTTGAACAGCTGTAAACTAGGCTACTGTTGAAAACAAAAGTTTCGTAGGATTTTGCTCAACGTTAAACCGCGACTCATTTGCTATACCCTGAAGAAGCAACTAGGCTATATCTTCACTGCGTTACAGATATGTCTAGCTACACTTTAAATGTAGCCTAGATAGTCTAGCCTACTCTTGCCTTTTCAGCCAAATAAAATGTATTTGTTACAAGTGTAGCTATTGTTCTGGAACAAATTCGAGAAATTAAGGAACCGCAAGGACAGTGCGAGTCAGTTTGCTTTTGTGAATGTAAAATTAAAGCCAGTTAATGAATTGTTTGACGTCTGATAAATGGACAGAACACGCTGTAAACCTCCCAATGACGCAGTCCGGTTGGAACATTGTAAAGTCGGAACAATTTAAGACTTATAACTTATTTAGCCTGGCAAGGTACGAAATTAACATTAGTCACCAGTCAAATGCTGGTAAAATTTTGATTGCGGCTGGTAGATGTTCTACTCTCCAGGTTGTGTTATAATGTAAAAGGCAATGTGGCTTGTAAAATGTTGAAAATGGGTGGTCATTTTTAGAATCCACAAGCCACTCTGGCCAGTCGATGAAAACGTTAATTTAATTCCCTGTCCTGGTAGGCTAAATTACAAAATGTCCTACAATGTTTGAGTGATCTTGTGAACAGCAATGTGCAGAATGCGAGTATATGTAGCTTATAGCCTAGCTAGCCTACTTATCACTGTGAGCGAGTGACAGCCAGTTTTTTAAAATAAAAAAAATTTCCCGATCCAATATGCTTTGCACTGCAATTTAATGGGCCGTGCATCTGCGATATAGATAATATCACAGGACCGACTTTCAACACAAAGGAATCAAGGCTATCTAGCGTGGATCAGTTACGCCAACGGAATAAAACACATAGGCACCAATAGGCTATAGAAAGGCACAAATTCCTGAAGATACCGACTTTGTAATATATATATATATATATATATATAAACAATGAGTAGGCTAATACCTGGAAGATGTTAAGTTAAATAAGGGTGTGGTTCTTGGATAATCACTCCACTGGTTTGTCGCGTAGGCTACGATAATGCCACCCATCACCAGGCTAAAAAAAAACGAAAATCGACTAGCTACATGTATCTAAACACCTTGTTAACTACATAAATCGCGAAGGTAACAAGCATCGCATTCCCTGTCCACGTAGTTTATATTAACCTACAACAGTATCTGTTTGGTAGGCAAGACTGTAGAAGAGATTGTGGAAAAAGTAAAAAAAAATTAAATAAAAAAAAAGCCCCATCACATTTAATGTCTACCATATACAAGCCATGTGACATAGTAGAATCAAAAGCCTGTTACCGTGTCCGTTTTCTCTCTCAGTAAGGCGGTTGGTGCGTGGTGTGCAGCCTACTAGAGCTAACAACCTTGCCTTTAGGCTACTCCCTCCAACATAGGCTACTACAAAGCAATGCAAAAATTGTACATTTTCATATAACAATATTAGCGTACGTAAAAGCTAATTCTAGGCCGCTAAGTTTTTTTTTAATGCACACAAATGTCGTTGTTATTTCGCTTCACATCGGCACAGAAGCATGCAGCTGTAGCCTACTGTGTTCTTGCCTTACCAGCACTGAGACGAGCGCACTTTCCCTTTGTTCAGCGGTTAACCCAGGACACTTTCGTAGTTGCTGATGTATACGTGATGCAGTGGTTTGCAGTGATGTAGTCATGCAAAATGCCACCCCCGTGTAGCTATTCCTAAGGCAACGTGTCTAAGAAGGCGGGTACAAAAACAGACTGTGCTTTCCGATTTGCGCTTTCGGGATAAATATCTGACAAATAGAGTTTCCGATAGGGGCCTCCGTCAGCTGATAGGCGAAAAATGCTTACATATTTAAATTATATGTAAATGTAAAAAGCACGTGGACACGAGGATCTGTTTCTGCGCTATTGCTGAGCGAAGTCAACTTTGCCCTGGTTAAACTAAACCACAGTAAAACTTCGTATCTCCTTAAGATAGCGGGCTCCGCCGTGGGTTGTATTTAAAGTTTAGGTGATTTCCCCTTTGTCGTGAACGGAGGGGGCTGCAGCTAGATACTTTAGGCGTAGCCTACTGTTAATGCTGTTTCGATAAAGCCGGCTTCGATTGTATTGTGGCAACATGTGATTTTAAGCTGTGTGGGCTAAATATAGGCATTTTCTACAAAATATGTAGGCTATGCACTCACGTTGTGAAAACCGTTCATTTCGCGACTATGTGACATTACTCCCCCGAGCCTATCGAGTATAATTGCTAGGCTAATGTTTTACTGCCAGTGCCTATGAACCGTAGGCTAATGTGTGCAAATTAACCTGATATGCCCATGTGCGGGGTCCGTCCGAGAGAGAGAGAGTGACAGAGTTGTCAGTAATGTTACAAGATAATTAAATGTGGGCATTCGTGTCTGGATCCAGCGCGTTCATTGGAGTTTTACGCGTTTTGAGCCCCAACCATGGTTCGCCACTATCAGCTGAATGAATGAATCAGGACATGACATTCATGTTCGCACATATCGCTTTAAGTAGGCTAGACACACTTAATTACGCTTTTACTGGTATACAGAGTAATTGTGTGCATCATGACTCGCGAACTATACTGTTTAAGAAACCGTTTAGGACGTGCCGAACGTATCGCAGTAGGTTATGAACGGTTTTATGCAGTCAGTTTAATTTGGTTATGAAGCAGTAAACTGCCCATTTCCGTCTCCCCGTTTTAGACTCTTTAAACGTCCAATTTTGCACGGCGCTGAAGTTGGCTCCCGATTCGAAATTCCGGTCCACCTTAAATCGGTCGCGAAAAGCGATTGTAGCCCATGCTTTCACGGTCACCCTTCCGCTTTTCTCTCCGCTAAATCTAATTGTCTGAACATTCTGATAGCCGACTTCTATGAAATACCAGTTACTGGTATGCATCTGAAATAAATTCGATACTGCACCGTTTTGAAATAACCCCACTCCAAATGTTCTATATGAAACAATACAATAGCTAATATTGGCGTATTACACAAAATAATAAATCTCCTAAATGAAAAAGTCTCAAAACCTTGACACTTGGTATTGAGAGAGGAAATCCTCCTCTACCTCTGACCCGCGTTGGGTGAAATATTACTGTAGCATTTTCAAATAATCCCACTCCAAACCTTCTATGTAATCCAATGTGCATCTACTGAAAAAGGTGACATTTTGAATATGAATTCCTTGCCAATTTTAGAAGGTCTCAAACTTTTGACACTTGTGTATGAGAGAAGAGGTCCTCCTCTACCGCGGACTCCAGTTGGGTGTATTTCATATATAGAATGTTGAGACAACTTCAGCGTCGTCAATTTTGTCCTGGCCATTTCAGTAGTTAAATATGAGATTTAAAGCACCAAGCAATGTAGGGTGCTAATTGGTGCTTCGTAATACTTAATGCATTACCTAAAAGTTCTTAAACTCCATGAAATACCAGGACCTTTTAAATCTGAATGTGGCTGCCTCTGCCAGGAAACTAAAACTGGGTCGTCGTTGGATCTTCCAGCAGGACTATGATCCAAAACATATGTCCAAATCAACACAAAAATGGTTAACTGAACACAAAATCAAGCTTCTGCCATGGTCATCTCAGTCCCCTGACCTAATCTCCATTGAAAACCTTTGGGCTGAGCTGAAGAGGAGAGTGCACAAGAGAGGACCTAAGACTCTGGATGATCTGGAGAAATTCTGTAAAGAGGAATGATCTCAGATTCCTTGCTCTGTATTCTCCAACTTATTAGATGTTACGGGAGAAGACTCAGTGCTGTTTTATTGGCTAAGGGAGGTTGTATAAAGTATTAAATGCAGGGGTGCCAATAATTGTGGCACACATGGTTTTGTTAAAAATAATAATTTCTTGATGAGGGATTTCTTTTTCTCAGAATAAATTTATTTTTCTCAGAATTACCAAATGGTAATTCTGCTAATTTTTATAACCCTTTTTACTCATCTTTACCAGGGGTGCCAATAATTGTGGAGGGCACTGTATATATATATATTAGAGGTGGAAGGCAGGAATGGTAGTGCTTTAACCAGCTGTGATTACTAATTAAATTCACTCAATGGTGAGTATGTGAGCAAACACACATGCACATGTGTTTATACTTTTGTAATACACCCTGTGAAACACACCACAATCAACACCACAACCAACCACATTGCATCCTTCCATACTTGAAGGTCAATGTCCCCATGACCCCACTAACCACACACCAGCATCCACACAAACCAGACCCAACATACAGCTGACCGTCACCTAAAACATGCACAACCATCAGACCGAGCCTTTATGTCTTCTAGGCTGGGACCCTAGGTTGGGTTGGGTAGATCGCCAGAGCTCTACTGGTGTGCCTGGAGTCCCACCTCTGGTACCTGGGTCTGCATCTGTGGGGATCCAAAACCGTACCCAAGGGGCACTTGTGGGGGGCCTCCCTACTCTGGTCAGTAACGGGTCATTTGGGATCTCTAAAGAAGGAGGGACTACGAGTGTATTAAGAAACTCTAGTTTTCTGGGAAACAGAGTCATCTACCGTAGAAGCCTGTGAGAGGAAACAACAGGGGCGTAACAGATTGCAATGAAGAACCCTCTTTGCACCCTCCTCCGTTTTTCTAGTCTCACCACATGGGGTCTGGTTGTTTTGTGACTGCATATGGTGTCTGTTCCTACTTCTGTTAGCCAACTTAACCCAGCCATTTGCGCTCATGTATCTCACCAACACCCCATTCTCCTGGCAGCAAAAGGGAATCTTCTGCATTCTGATCATGGTGTTCTTTCGGTCTTGCCGTCTCAAGGTTGCGGTGCTTCACTGCTTTGTCACAGGCATACTGGAGGCATTTCTGGTGACATTTGACCCAGTTATACACTGAAGTACACACTCGTTTTTCCGCCACTTCCATGAGATGGTTTTAAGGCAAGAATACATGTTCGCCAAAAAGCAAATAATGGGGCGTGTACTCTGTGGCATTGGGCACCGTGTGGTCATAAGCTTGCTACACCACTTCCTGTATATAGTCCTGTATTCCTATCGTTGCTTTTCCTTTCCCAAAGTGCAGACTAAAACTGTCACAGGCTCCATTTCCTGCTGGATTGTATGGGGTAGTGTGACTTTTTGTAATTCTGTGCAAACAGCAGAGATGGGATGACTTGCATGAGTTGGGATTCAAAGTTTGGTCCTTAGTCTGGGTGATGCCGTTAGATGCCTTAGTGCATCAAAAGGTTGAATCACTTTTTGCTACAATGGCTTTGCAGTAATATCCGTTGTATGTTCTCTGGTAATTTGTGTTTGTGGCACTTTATTTTGACTTAAACAAATCTAAGTTTGTATTGTAAATGGTACATCTGCCTTGTTTCATTTAAGCCATTTACCAAGTTTGTGATGCTCACACGTGGAGTTATAAAACCTTAAACAGAGCTTTATATACGTGACACACTCTGGTTGTTTCTGAGAAGGTCTTCCTTCAGCACACCATTTACTACATGCCTCTTCCATCCACATATCACAAGCAGTTTGTTTTAGCTGCCACGTGACGGACATCTAGGCCTGTCTCCACACCAGATCATATATATGGGGGAAAAACGTCCACAGACAGTGGACAGCGAGTACACATAGAGGGAGAGAGATGTCCTGTGGCCTGTATCACAACGCAGGATTACTGAGATAGCTGGATAACTGCACTGAGTAAAACCTGGAACCAGTCCATGTTCCAGATTTATGGAGTTAGCTGGATACTTAGTGCAGTTATCCAGCTAACTCAGTCATCCATTTGTTTTGATACAGGCCCCTAGTTTATAGTAAATAATCTTGGTGTTCATCAGCCGGCGTATATCTCCTGCCCCATTGCAACATCCTCCTGGTGCTGGCTGGCAGTTTCAAGCTCAGCTATTCACTTCCTGCACAAGAGAATGTTATGAGGTAACACATTGTTTCTCCTGCCCCAAGATGGGGTGGGGAGGGAGGGGGAGGGGGGGGCGAGGTTTAGCAATTTGCCTTCCCCCAAGCTTTGAATCCACCCAGCAGTAACGGTGCATTGCATCTTGTTTGTCATGCAATGGCAATCAAAGAAGGTCAGCATAAAAACAACCTGTTTTCAGCCAGTTTATGTAGTTTTCGGTTGTACAGGTGTTTCAGGTTCTCCAGTACCTTGAAAAACCCCAACAAACCCCGTGCCTCCTTGTACCCCCACCCCTGTCCATTAGGGCTATTTCCACATCACTGTCGTAAAAGTGTGTAAAAATTCAATAACGGCTGCACTCGGTGCCACCCTGTTGTGTGTGTGTGTGAGAGGGGATGTGGCCTGCATGCTAAGGTGAGTGTTTGGAGTGGAACAGACAGCAGGTGTGAACGTGTTAATGCAGTGCTGCCTCGCTCTGCACCAAGCTGTCACGCCCTTTTTTATGCCTCCGCGCCAGCGAGAGCCGTGGCCGGAGGCGTTGTGCTTTCGGGTTGTCCGTCCGTCCGTCCATCCGTCCTATTCTCGTCCTATACTCTGAGCCAGGACATGCAGACACTAGTGGCATACCTCCGGAAATGGAGATTGAAGCTCAGCGAGGCAAAGACGGTGTCGGCGGCCTTCCATCTTAACAACAGGGAGGCCAAACGTGAGCTCCGAATACATAGCAGCGGAACACCCCTGCCATGTTGTGCTGAGCCAACCTACCTCGGTGTGACACTGGACAGGTCGCTCACGTTTCGCCGACACCTCGAGTCACTGCGCAAGAAGCTAACATCTCGTGTGGCGTTGATGAGGCGACTAGCCGGGTCAGGCTGGGGTGCCGGCGCAAGAACATTGCGTACGGCAGCCCTGGCCCTTGTTTACTCGACCAGTGAGTACTGCGCACCGGTATGGTGTCGCAGTGCCCACACCCGCCTCGTCGATACGCCCATCAACGAAGCCTTGCGCATCGTGACAGGATGCCTGCGTTCCACTCCCGTGGACAACCTTCCCATCCTTGCAGGCATCCAGCCCGCTGGGCTTCGCCGTGCAGGAGCCACAGCATGTCTCGCGTGCCGGGCTGTGGAGCCAAACCATCTGCTTCATGAAAGGCTCACTATAACAGCTGAGCCTCCCCGGCGCCTCAAGTCGAGACACCCATTTGTGCCTGCCGCACAAGAACTCCTGCAGCAATGCAGTGACCTTAACATCAGTGCGGCACGATGGGCGGATTACACCTGGAGCACGGAGTGGGAGGAGAACACCTCTAGACTCCGTGACTTCATCCCAGACGTCGGCTTTCCCCCTATTGGGGTGGACCTGCCCAGACTGGCGTGGGTGAGGCTTAACCGCCTCCGGACCGGCGTTGGGCGCTTCCGCTCATCGATGCACAGATGGGGCTTGGCCTCCTGCGCGGCCTGTGAGTGTGGCGCAGAGGAACAAACCGCAGACCATGTCATCCTGGACTGCCCGATTTATCGGGCACCCAACGGGATGCATGGTTTGTCGGCTCTGGATGACGACACGGTGACATGGCTGCTGGAGGTGTGCCCTGAAATATAGCCCAGGTGAACCCCCCCTAGGCTCGGGGTGGTAAAAGGATAGCCCCTCGGCCCCGAGCCTGGGGGAGCGGAAGAAGATCTTACCCAAACGAAGAAGAAGAAGAAGAAGAACGCCATATCTCAGGAACGCCTTGAGGGAATTTCTTCACATTTGGCCTAAACTGAAGGATGAACAGATAAGATTTTGGTGGTCAAAGGTCAAACATCAAGGTCACTCACAAAATACGTTTTTGGCCATAACTCAAGAATTCCTACACTAATTATGACAACAATTCACACAAATGTCTAATAGGATAAAATGATGAAGTGATGACATTTTATATCCAAAAGTTCAAAGGTCACATGCATGTGAACTGCAACTTGATTTGTTGGCGGAGGCATACAACTGCAAGGTGGTTATTTCTAGTTTGTTTTTATATGCATTACGGACACCACGTCAGACCTAAACATTTAAACCAGAGCTCAGTGGCAAGGTTGGCCAAGTGGGACATTAACGTAAGACACAACAGAACCTGCTTTATGTCTGTCTAGAGTAACTGTTGAATTAGTTGATTATTTACTGTTTTGCAGTATTATTGTGGTGTTGTGCACTCTCTTTTCTCTTTATCTTTCTCCATTTTGAAGAAAACAGACACTCTGCCAGTCACAGTGAGTCCCAGGGCCCTGAAACCTCTTTCCCTGTCTTGTCCCACGTCTCAGCATCACCGCTGATGAATCGGCCCTGAGAATTTTCGCCGTGATTTACGAGCGCTGTCAGAGAGCCTGCATGATTCAGAGCGAGAAGTGGGCTCTGTCCAGATAGTTTCTCTTTCACGCTCATTTATAAAAAAAGAAGGGAATTTTGTGGTGCGATCCTAATTCTCAGGCAGTGTGTGCATGCGAGTCTTTGCATGAAACTCTTGGTTTGTGTGCCTCTTTGGGCTTGAGCACATGTGCACACCATCTATCTGTGTGAGCATGAAGTTGTGCATGCATGTGTTCGCACTTGCATGTGTTTGTGCGTGAGGTTGCGCTTGCATAGTAGGTGCCCTCTCGCATAAATCGTACTCACAGTTTTTACAGATTTGGACAAGACTGAAACTGCGGAAATCAGAGACGGGATGAGGGCTAATCCTCTTTTAGAGAGAGTACAGGTTGTGCTCTGGTTCATTAGTACAGCATGAACGCATTTGGCTCTTTTAAATGGCACAAAAACGTGCTTCTACTTTCCATACTGATTTCCTGTATCTAGAGGAGGAGTTCTTAATTTGTCTGGCTCTGGTTTATAAACGGTTAAAAAAACATAACCTCTACCGTGCGGTCGGGGGAAACACAGGGCAGCAGTGAAAGTTGAGGGGCATGTGGTGTATGAACTGTAACCTCGGCGTTACGTTATCAGTGAGACCCAGCAGTGTGTCAGAGATACACACAGGCCTCGGTCTGTGTTCTGTAAAAGAATATGTAGTTTAAAAAATAGAAGTTTAAATCAAAAATAGTTAAATAATTATGCTCCTCTTTAATGTAGCCTGGGAGGATGCTCCTGGAAAGAGCATCGGGCAGCTTGTGTATAGTGTTATCTGCCATGATGGCGGCAGTGTAGCATAATGGTTAAGGAGCTGGACTTGTAACCAAAAGGTTGCAGGTTCGATTCCCAGGTAGGACACTGCCGTTGTACCCTTGAGCAAGGTACTTAACCTGACTTGCTTCAGCATATATCCAGCTGTAACGAATGGATAAATGTAATAAGAAGTTGTGTAAGTCGCTCTGGATAAGAGCGTCTGCTAAATGCCTGTAATGTAATGATCCTTTATTTATCCAGGAGAAAAAAGCCCACTGAGATATCACCAGCCAGGACCCAGAAACCAGGCCAGAAAAGCAGGTTTGAGACCCTGCTGGGATGACTGCGGAGGTTTGAGATCCTGCTGGGATGACTGTGGGGGGTCTCGGCTCACTCGCGGCAGTGAGATGGCATTGTTGACACTGTCCTGATGGGAATCCAGATCGTGTTTGTGCTGTCTAAGTGGGAGTCTTGTGAGAGTGCCACACAATTGTTACCCAGGGAAGGAGGTTTTTGGTTGTAAGGGTATTTCCCATAGACAAATCCACTAACCCACTCCAAAAAAATAGCTTGGGCTACAATTAACCCACGGGCTAGAAGTGGTCTCGTTTATTTACATTGATTGCATTTCTAACGGTGAAATTTTAAATCAATCTAGTAACACAACATACCGTTTGAAAGTGTCAACACTCACAATTCTATCTATAAACTATATTACGATTCAAAAATTACAAAGTAAACTACAATTACAAAGCAGTGGAATCTGTAGCCAGAGGTCATCCATTTCTAAAATCTAACCAGCGAGCAAAGCTCATATCTGACGGAAGATTTATGCTAACTTCTTCTGGGTAAATAAAGCTAATATCTAATGAATAGATAAAGTAAATATCTGAAGAGTAAATAAAGCTTATGCCAGACACAGTCCAGGGTTTATTTCAGACATTTAAAAATGATCCAAATTAAGAAGAGGGTTACCCTCGCTCATCGTATTTCTCGCTGCTGATTGGGAGGGTATAAAGTATATCCGTAATCAGTTTCTACAAATGCAGAGATGGGAGTGTCTACTCCCTTTACGCATTGTCGTCACACCAAAAATTGTACGGGTTTGGGTTTGAAACAATGAAAAGTGAGGAGCACTAAAATAGTCTCAGTAGCAAAATAATAAACAACCCACTAACACAGGTGTGGCTCGTAGACACGAGCAGAAAAGTAAGAGAACAGAGACTCCTAAACAGAAATACACGAGCATAAGAAGAATCACCTTCGGAACGTAGACTATAACGCCCGATAAGAGGTTAAAAATAAATTAAATAAAAAGAAACCACTCACTCTCAATATAGCAGAGAGTAGAAGAGAGAAAGAAACAAAAATGATGAAAGGGGCTAATCCCTAAAGAGCTTCAAGGGCAGCTAAAGCCAATCTAATAGTGAAAATATAGAGCAGCTATTTTCTAACCAACCCTGACTTTGTGAAGGCATGAAATGACAAAGAAGTGCCAGGAAGCAGAAGTGAGGGGCTTAAATACTAGCAGGTAATCGGACAGGTGAAACGAATGATGAGGGGGGAGAAGCAAACCATGGAAAAAATTGGATAGACTGCTTACTGGAGAGAGAGGACGAGAACCGTAGCGAAACAGGAAAAAATAGCCACGGACCATGACAAAAATGTTCCATGCGTCATACAGTGTTACCAGTGGCGTAACTACTGTATATCCTTCTACCATCTATAGGCTATTTCCAGTGTTGGGGAGTAGTGAACTACATGTAATTAAACTAGTAGTTTAACTACATTTTGCACTAGCTTGCTGGTAGTTAAACTACATTCATATTTGCAAAGTGATTCAAGTAGTTAAATTACTTTTTTTTGCCTTTTTTTGTGTAGTTAACTACTGAAACTACAAAGAATTTTGGGCCATAAAAGGATAGGAATGATTTTAATTTTAATTTTACCATTGCTTCTTTACCATAATAGAACCCCCTTTGACCAGCCCTGCCCCTTTAAAAAAATATTCTGACCGCTGTGAAGGCATGCCCAGACAATGCATTCGTCAGGCAGCCACCACCACACACTTGACCTTGTAATTTTGTCCTTGTGAAAAGCCCAAATGGGATTGTTTTGTTTAGGACAGGTTTAGGTCTCAGGAGTATTTCAGAAAGCTGGATTGTCAACTCACCTGTGAAAAATATTTGGCTCTAGTTTTGAATCTGAATTTGTAAAACTAAACTTGAATATATTAGGTGTCAATTAGTCATAAGTATTGATTATTGCTATTTATTAACAAATGTTCAGAGAAGTTGTTGCATGCTATTTTAGAAGTTACCTGAGTAATCCTACTTGGTGCAATACCCCCACCTGGACTCTAGTTTCTGTCTGACTGATGGACATTTTATACAAAACCAAAGCTGACATTCTTTGCACTTTCCCATGAATAGTGGGGTATTTTATTTTTTTGGTTTATGTATGACCTGTGAACAAGTGGGCACTTTTTGCAATAAACTCAATTGAGTGGCATTTTTTGTTGGCATGTCACTTTTTTGTATTATATTTAGTTATAATTTCGTATCACATGTATATTGTCAATTTGATAATTTTTTTACAAAGTAGTTTGAAGTACTTCTTCTAAGTAGCTTTAGTTAACCAAACTAGATTTCTCCCTAGGGTAGCTTTGCTGTAGTTCGACGTCTTCCAGTGTGAAGTAATTGGTTGCAAAGCTATGCTTTCAAAGTAGCTTCCCCTAACACTGGCTATTTCTATCCCAAAGTAACGTCTATCCCATATTGAACTAAAAAGCAGAGAGGCACTGACCATCCTAGGCTACTACTTCATCTTCACATTCCTCCACATTCACCAAAATGATTTAGCCTCTAGGCTAACGTTCCTGGTAAATTATTAGCGCGCCCTGCTGTTGTGAAGATGTCATTCATAGCCTATCCTAAATAAACTTGGGGCACATTTTGATTGCCTTTAGCCTACTCAAACTCCAACAGTTGTGGACGGTGGGGATGTAACATTCATGTTAGAACATTAATGTTTAATTTTGTTTGGCTGCACTTTACTTTCTTATGCTCTGATTCTTTTGACATTTTTGCAGAAGCATGTTCGCAATATAGGCTACAGGGCTAATGATAGCGAGCTGAGCTGAGCTGAGCTAACTTTAACGGCTCAACAGACAACGTGATCTCATCATTGAAACAATTTTATTGGTTGATGTACACTGCACGCGTTTGATTCGTGTAACAACGGACTTTGTGACGTTAGCCTAGTCTGTATTTCTTATGTTTGGGTGCATAATTTTATCATATGTCTTAGTGGACGGGAATGCAGGCAACGTCTTTTTACCCTAGGCTATGTGTTGCGATTATACACGGCATTAGCGGGGATTCGTGAGGACGGTAAAAGTGGGGGGGGGGGGCAATGGCCCCCTGGCACCCCCCTTTCCGATGCCCGTGCTCCTCAATATGCGCTGACACACCCCCAACAGCATATGAACATGAACATCCAGGGGGTGGTGTGTACATACAGAACGCCCCAGAAACACGAGGCAGAGACGACACAATCATGACCAAAGCCCGGGGTGTTCATCCCACGACGCACAGTATGGGGAGAGAAAACCTTCATATCGTCACGTTCTCACAAAGACGTGCTCCAGTGAGGGGAAAAAAAGGAGGCCTTGGTGGTTCTGGGGGAACGCTGCAGTGGACCACCACCAGTTCTTCACAGTCACGCCCCAAGCTCGGGTACAAGGAGTACATTTCTCGCTTCACATAAACATAGCAGAAATGTGGGGTTTTCTAAGGCCATTTTATTTTTCAGGCTCTGGCAACCATGGCCACCACTCGCTCATAACGTCCTGAGGCCCACGACAGGGCTTTCTTTGCTTTAAAAAAAAACTATTTTGGAACTCCTGCCAAATGTTTAAAGTTAAAAAGTACCTGGCCTTTCTCCAGCTCTGTTTCTGCTGCCACGAGAGACAACCTTGGGAGCCACGAACCGCAGAGGAAGATGGGAGTCTTTCTACACCATATCGCTTCCGCTGGTAGAAAGGACGAGCTTGGCTGTCAGAGGGAGGCCCCTCCATACTGCTCTGGCTCCCTGTAGATTTTCCAGCCCTCAGTCGACCTCATTTTACCTACCAAACCCGCCCTGAGTGCGTTGCGCTGTTTAAATGGCATGCAGATTTGAGACTGTATTTCAGAGAATTACTGTATAAACCTATATATTGAAGTGTGATTGTATGAATTTTCGTGTGTGTGAATTCATTATGAGAGTAAATGCATATACATGCCTCTGTGCCTATGTACTGTATATATGTTTTGAAACCATATATACAAGGGTGGTGTTTATTTGAGTTTATGGGATTTACGTTAAATGTGTCAACAAACAAAAGGATTTGAGATTGAAGCAGTTTCGTAGGGACTAGTGGAAAGGGGTGTGAAGCGAGAGAGAAAAGAGAAAAGAGAAACTGAAAAGAATGTAGGTTGGTGACAGATCTCTGTGAAGGTGAGAAACTGAAAAGAATGTAGGTTGGTGACAGATCTCTGTGAAGGTGAGAAACTGAAAAGAATGTAGGTTGGTGACAGATCTCTGTGAAGGTGAGAAACTGAAAAGAATGTAGGTTGGTGACAGATCTCTGTGAAGGTGAGAAACTGAAAAGAATGTAGGTTGGTGACAGATCTCTGTGAAGGTGAGAAACTGAAAAGAATGTAGGTTGGTGACAGATCTCTGTGAAGGTGAGAAACTGTGGAAACTGGGATATGAGGGATAATAAGTAGTTACAGTGCATTCTGGGAAAGGGGGCTGCTTGGCGCACTGTGCTGATCTCTCTAATACCTCTTTCTCTCAAATAAACTATGCTTTATAGGCATGACTACATATAGGTACAGTATTTTCAAGCAATCATTTGCATAAGATTTTAAAATGACAACAGCTACATAATACATGCTTATACATTATTGTTTTTAAAGATTTTTAAAAGATTTTTTATGGATGTTTTATCTAATGATAGAAAGCTGGAAATTGTGTTTAGTTATAAATTTGGTTACGATTTCCAGTTATGTATCAATATTTTAAAAAGTGAAAAAGGAAGAAAGTGCACCTCTGTCTCTATCGCTATCTCTGTCTCTATCTCTCAGTTAAGTTTAAAATTCTTATTTCCTTTTATTGGCATGACACAGATTCCTGTTGCCGAAACAGTGTGTACATATAAAAGTACAATAAAACATCAAATATCCCACAAAATCTCTCTCTCCGTGATCTAAGGGGGATTGACTTTAACATAAAGGAAAAGTAGAATAAAGATATTCTTTATCTAATAGACACAAACAAGCTCCCATACAAAAACACAGGTGCACAGGTGATTCTCGCAGGCAGTGAGGTCTTGTCCGGTGAGGGACCCTGACGGAAGAGTCTGTGTTCAGTTGTCAGTGTTGTTAGTCAGAGTTTCTCATACGTTTATGCTTATTGATGAATAAACAAACGAATGCCAACGAGCCCAACCTACTAGGTCACCTGCTACGGACTCCTGGCTCGTCGTGACTCACGTTTGAAACGAGAGCAAAGAATTGTGGGAAATTTCAGTCCCTTGAAGGCCTGGGGGGTGCTGTCTCACACTGGCCACTCGACCTTTACAAAGGAAAAAAAAATACAAACTAGGTCAAGCACAAATGGGAGAGGGAGGAGCTGACAGTGTTTAGGCAGAGGGGAGAAACGGGGGAGGGTCTTGGTTCTGTGTTCTATGCTGCTTCGGCTAATCTATCCTCTCAGCCCTCAATTCCTAAAGCCCCCACTGAGCCCCGTGGCTTTCTGGCTTTAGCATCTCGAATTCCAGAAGAGCCTCATTTTAGTGGGTAACTACTGGGTCGCAACCAGAATGAGATGTTTTTTTTTTTCTTCTTCTGTGGGAGTTAAAATGTTTCAGTTTCAGTCATTTGTAATTACAACAGAACCTGCACTTCCTCCACTTTAAAAAAAAAAAACATACTCCGACAGTGCCCGGCGTCTTTAAATATGTATGTTTTCTTTCCTCTCGTATGAATTTGGCATCTGTAGTTCTGCTTGCGAGGTGCATTTAAGGACTTCCATGTTGGTTATGTGAGGCATATGGGTCGTTTAAGGCTTCGCGTATGTATAGCCTATCGGAGTGTTTATTTCACTGCAGAATGTGATGACTTGAGAGAAGCCCCGCTGTCCTGGTTTCACCGGGTCCTTTCAGTGGTTAATCATTCATAGACAGAGTGGGAACCAATAAAATGTGCTCAGCAATAACTCAGAGAGCTAGCTGTTTCGCGTGCGTGTCCCCCTCCTCCTCCTCCCACCAGTTGGTTTTTGGCCTGTCCCGGCATGCACCCTCTCCCTCCCCCTCCCACCCGCCCATCGCAAGGTCGTCTGCGGACCCTACAGAGAGGAAACGGTTCCAATTCCTTCCAGCTGCCTTCCTGATATGCAGCATAAACATTATATGTATACACACGCACAGACACACACACACACACACACACAGACACACACACCACAGCTTCAGCTATTTGTACATAAAGTAGAATATATTCAAAAATGAAACGGTAAAATGCATTTCACAGAGTGCAATCATAATGCTGCATATGTGAATTATTGGTCACACCTTAGTCATGGTTAAGGTCAAATTGGCTGTATTCCTGTTTAACTGGAGAGTATTCCAGATTATATTCTTTATTTATTGTTTTCTATGCGCATTATGTTCAAATAACACTTCAGCAAGCAAATTCGAGACCACCATTTGAGTTCTGCCTAGCCCGTGGCCATGAATGAGGCTGTTGAGGGGCTCATGGCTCGTAATGGAACAATTTAAAAAGCTGCCGCTGAAATGCAGACAGAGCAGAAATGCAATCCGGCATTTAACAAACCTGTTTCAGGAGGGTCAGGACATATAGGGCGTTTGCATATGGAAAATCATAACAAAACTGACATGAACCCATTGACACTGTTATCTGATACACAATACCCTCGTCAAAGGTTTCCACAGCTCACCAGGGTAAACGTGACTGTGTGTGTGTGTGTGGAGGAGGAAGCGGGGAAGGACAGGGAGAGGGAGGGGTTAAGTCTTTCATGATGGGGTTGTTGGGTTCATACCAGTACACACAGTGCACAGATGGCGTGGTGCTGAGAGCTGTATAGCTGGGTGTATACATTACCTCGTAAAAAATTCCTGCTGCAGAGGGAAGGGGAGGGGGGGGGTGGCGCCACTTGAGGTCAGCGAGTTTGTGCAAAGCCTCTGCATTCACGTGCGTGTGTGTGTGTGTGTGTGTGTAATGCCTGGGTGCATGTGTGTCTGTGTGCGTGTATGTGTGTGTGTGTGCGTATGTGTGTGTGATTATATATTATGTGTGTGTCTGTGTGTGTGCGTATGTGTGTGTGATTATATATTATGTGTGTGTCTGTGTGTGCGCATGTGTGTGTGTATGTGTGTGTGTGTGTACGTATGTGTGTGTGATCATATATTATGTGTGTGTCTGTGTGCGCGCATGTGTGTGTATGTGTGTGTGTGTGTGTATGTGTGTGTGATTATATATTATGTGTGTGTGTGTGCGTATGTGTGTGTGATTATATATTATGTGTGTGTCTGTGTGTCTGTGTGCGCGAATGTGTGCGTATGTGTGAGTGTGTGTGTGTGTGTATGTATGTGTGTGTGTGAGTGTGTGTGTGCGTGTGTTTGTGTGTGTGTATGTGTGTGTGTGTGTATATGTGTGTGTATATGTGTGTGTGTGTGTGTGTGTATGTGTGTATGTGCATTTCAGCACGTCTGAAAGGCCCGACTCCCTCACAGCAAACACCACTGTGCTGAGCATAAACAGAAATTGGAGAAACGGGAGAAAGAAAGACATAACCCCTCCTCCACAACCACCACCACCCCCAGCCCCAACCCCCACACTGGAATCCAGCTCAACAAAGCACCATTATCAGTGAACACAGTCACTCCTGCCTGGATAAGCAGTGCTGTGCGGAACCTGTAAGTGCTTCAGGGGGCTCAAGTTCTTCCTGCAAGTGAATTTGGGTCAGTATACAAATTTGTCACATAGCAGATTGGGCACAAATGAGTCTTCTTCATCTATTTATTTATGTTTTCCCCATTTTAACTACAAAGACATCAGGTCCCAAGCAACAGTTTTATATTTTAGTATCAGAATTTGTGCTCTCTAATCTCATCTCGTCAGAATAAGCGGGCAGACAGAAAGTCTCACTTCATAAACAGGGTTTGAATGAAAGAATTAATGAACCTTCCTGGGGCACTGAATATCAATATGTAAAAACAAAATGCTCTTGGGAATGTTAGACTCAACACATGGTGTTAGAATAGCTACAAATCCTTCACATAATATAAATAGCATACATTCCCCACAAGCACAATTTTTCCAATGTTGTAGTGTGGTTGTACAAGGTTATGGTGAATAACAACACAGGAGAAATGTGTTCATGCGTATTTTTTACAACCCCAAAAACCACAAGTGGTTCAAGGTCCAGATTACACATACTTCTTATACAGGAGAGTGTTTTAAGGACATTTTTGCCACCTGACAAAAGCACTATGGAACACAAACTAATCTGGGTTAATTATCAAAAGGTTTGACCTTAGTGTTGAATTCAGGCAATGTAATGTATTCCACAACAGCAATGGCCCATATTGAACAGAAATTCAAAGTGATCTAGATTGGCTTGTGTTATGCTGGGTGGGGGGGGGGGGGGGGGGGGGGGGGGGGTGGTTGTAGTAGTGGTGTTTGAAGAAAAAGTATTATGAGTACCACTAATGATCTGAACTTTCAGTTTAAACGCTTTCTGAAACAACTGCAGTGGAAAAACAAACAAAAAAACACTGCAAAATAGAGAGCGGTACGGGTATATCCTCATAACTGAGAGTGTAACCATTTGGATTTGCCGCCCTTTCCAAAAATAAGGCTAGTAGGTAAGGTTTGAGTTTTAATCTGTAGGTTTTAAATAGGTCACGTCATGGAGGTTAGAGTGTGAACAAAACCTGTTGTGGAGTGATCGAGGCTAACTTTGCATCCTTAAAAGACCTGTTAAAGCTGATAACAGGATACTGAGGGTGTGGACTCCAGCTTGAACCAAACTGACTTTTGCAGTAAAGTGTGAAGGACTGTTAACTGCAATACATGAGGCAAGGACAGACCAAACCCATGGTTATACTTTTGTACACAAAGTAGGGCCAGTCTTGGGTGTTCAGTTATTCACAGTCATACACTGTCTGATGACTGAAGGTATGCCACTGGTTGAGAGCATTTGTATGTCTTAATGTGGAATTTGAGAAAAAAAAATTTTTTGACAAGGGAAACTGCTGAACTGAAAATGTTGGTTATAAAGAGTTCTAATTTTCAGGATGCCATAAGGTATTGTGAAGGAAATTTTAGAGCTCAAGTGAACATATGAATCACAGGTTAAAGGTCAAATGTGAAGGTGTCATATTCTTCATTCTCCAAAACACTGGTGTATCTTCTGTCAAGCACAGGCACACACATTTTCTTCTATGCTCCCACAGATAGAAACGTTTGCATACTCAGAAGCACACACATACACACACAAAAACTTTTTCAAATAGCTTCTTCATTCTTCATCATGCGGTCAATGCTGTAGGAACTTCTCAGAGTGACTGATGGGGTCTAAGCCAATCATTGTCACTCATTAAAGAGGGCAGAGGCAGGTCTAGCTCAAGGCTAGATATAATCCCACCTCCTTAAACTATGACACTGCCACTGCAAGAGAATGTAACCAAAAACAACGTGGTATCCGAGGGCCAAAACAGACAGCATAACCTTTGTGGGTGGTTAAGCCTCTGACTAACCTTTCACATAAGAACCACATTTTTACACAGGGACAGTCCAGAGGCGGTTCGATGATCATTTGCCCATAACTAAAAGTAAAACCAATTGTTAATTATTCTCCTTCTCAAAGATGTGTTAATGGAATACATTGATGGAGGTGGGCTCAGTGTATGTCTGCATACTCCCTGCATACTCCCTGCATACTCCCTGCAGATGATCTGCTGACAAGAGGGGTGGGCCAGAATTTAAAGCCCAACTAGCGGCAGTGTAGTATAATGGTTAATGAACTGCCCTTGTAACCGAAAGGTTGCAGGTTCGATTCCCAGGTAGGACACTGCCGTTGTACCCTTGAGCAAGGTACTTAACCTGAATGGCTTCAGTATATATCCAGCTGTATCAATGGATAATATGTCAAAAGAAATGCTAAAAAGTTGTGTAAGTCGCTCTGGATAAGTCGCTCTGCTAAATGCCTGTAATGTAATGTAATGAAAGAAAAGGGCAGAAATTGAGCTGAAGATGTGACTGGAGAGCAGCAAGCGCTCTGGTTATCAATCTAAATAGGACATGGACCTGCTGCCCCCGGAGGGAGACCTTTTCTGGGGCAGGAAATGAACTTGCTTCCAGGTCAGTGGGTGGGTTATAATCACAATGGGACATCTTTCTCATAACCAGTGAAAAATGGTCCTTTGAGACCACTGCCATTGGAGAGCCAGAGGAGCGACTCACAGTTGTGCTGATTTTGAGTATTTCTTCAAGGACACCAAGTGTGGCTCAGAATCTGAAGCTGTAAACCCCTGGGAAATGGTATCGATCATTCACTTATCAAGTGTAAGAGTGCTGACCTTAAAGGTCAGCGGGATAAGAGTTGTACTGATTGGGTCTGTGTTCATAAATACTTTCCATGGGGTTGATTTAAAAAAAGTAATTTCTGTTTTCCATAAAACAGCTAATTATCTCAAAAAAGATATTGACCTATTCTATATTCTAGATTGACTCTACTCTTGAATAACTATTGAGAATGGAAAATATTATAATGTCAGACAGCAAGACTGTTCAACTGAATGTTCTGAGACTTAGAATAGAAATGACTTCATATTTCAAGCCTATCTTTCGCACAGAAAAAAAATTCCTTTTTTTGTTGTAAACTTGTGCCTCTTTGAAGTGGTTAAAAATAAATAATTTCCAGATAAAGAGAGATTTCACAGTGGCAGTCCGCTTATGACACGGATTCTAGAGTGGGCTTGTGAATATCTCCCTTGTTGGCAGCGAGTCATACCAAAACAGGGAGTTGACTGACATAAAATAAATATCAGGGGCTGCACAGACAGCAAGAACCAGATGTAGGGACATGTATCTGTGTATTAATTATTTGAAAAAATTAAAGGATTACAAAAAAGTTTAATGAATATTAAAACCGCAAGCACGTGGGCAAAATCCATGGCATTCATTCTACAAAATCAATTACACCTACTACAGCTGAGAGTGAGAGAGGTTGAGATTAAATTGTTTTGCACATGAATGTGAGAGTTCTTCCCACACGCACGTGCTGCTCCCGGCCTTTTTCTGCTGCAAGTCCCGGCTCGCCATCTGCAAACTCCGCCCACACCATCTTCCACATTACATCTGTCTCCTCGCCTTCAGATTACTCCAGCGCAGTTCAGCGTTCACTGCTCCTACACTGAGAGTGAGGTGTTTGGAAGCAGTCAAACATCCACATCCCACCACGGGAAAGGCCCTCCAGGAGTATGCAGCAATGTCAGTACAATGCTTTCTAAAGTCTGGATCTGGAGTTGTATGTGGCGAAAAAGATAATTTATTGTACATTATGGGGTCGATTTCCTAAGATCACAAATGTTTTATTTTGTGGGTGCAGCCAAAGTATTTGCGAGCGTTATCATTTCACACTTTGCGGGTGATCAATTAAGAGTCATTATGTAAATTCTTCCAGCCACAAACAGCCATATTTAAATGAGAGATTGTGCATGTTTGGAATGGTTATACTGTAAGAAAATAGTAAAGAAAAACTGGCAGAAATGTTTTTATAGTATTTTTTTAGTGTAGGGTATAGACTAGTGTTACACTGAATGAGCTGGTGGTTTATTACAAACTGTTCCACTGGATGTCTCTTTGTTTCTGCCGGGAGTTACAGATGTTTGTCAGGACTGAAATTATCATAATATGCTTCCTAGCACTAAGCCTACTCACGCTTAAATTACATAAAATTACATTAAATCACATTTCCATTTGATTATTTTTCATAAAGTTTTGATTTGCTTGTTATTCACTGTTTGTTATAATAGACGTTGTATTGCTTTTTTGTTACAAATACTAGTTACTCTTGTATTGTGTAACACGATTTACTTCATGATTAAAAAAACATTTAATTACTGTTCATGATGTAACCTATGTAGGCTATCCACAAATTATCTTGTGTATTTTGAGCGTTAGCTAGAATGGGCCAGTTAATTAGCCCCCATTGTTACGCAATCATTCAGAATGTTCAGTTATGGATATTCCAAACACAACCGTACGTGTCTTGCTACAATGACAGCCGTTATCAATTCAATGTTTTTTAATACCTACTTTCCATTTGTACTAAAATGCACCCCCAAATACCTTTCCAAAACCTTTTTTGGGCTTAGTAAATCACTTTACACGTGCTATCCATCCATCCATCTATCCATCTTCGCCCGCTTATCCGAAATCGGGTCGCGGAGGTAGCAGTTCCAGCAGGGGGCCCCAAACTTCCCTTTCCCTGGCCACATTAACCAACTCTGACTGGGGGATCCCAAGGCATTCCCAGGCTAGCGTGGAGATATAATCCCTCCACCTAGTCCTCGGTCTACCCCGTGGTCTCCTCCCAGCAGGACGTGCCTGGAACACCTCCCTAGGGAGGCGACCAGGTGGCATCCTTACAAGATGCCCGAACCACCTCAACTGGCTCCTTTCTATGCAAAGGAGCAGCGGCTCGACCCCGAGTCCCTCACGGATGACTGAGCTTCTCACCTTATCCCTAAGGGAGATGCCAGCCACCCTCCTGAGGAAACCCATTTCGGCCGCTTGTATCCGCGATCTTGTTCTTTCGGTCATGACCCACCCTTCATGACCATAGGTGAGAGTAGGAACGAAGATTGACCGGTAGATCGAGAGCTTTGCCTTCTGGCTCAGCTCTCTTTTCGTCACAACGGTGCGGTAAAGCGAGCGCAATACCGCTCCCGCTGCTCCGATTCTCCGGCCCATCTCACGCTCCATTGTCCCCTCACTCGCGAACAAGATCCCGAGATACTTGAACTCCTTCACTTGGGGTAAGGACTCATTCCCTACTCGGAGAAGGCAATCCATCGGTTTCCTGCTGAGAACCATGGCCTCAGATTTAGAGGTGCTGACCCTCATCCCTGCCGCTTCACACTCGGCTGCGAACCGATCCAGTGAGTGCTGAAGGTCACAGCTCGATGATGCCATCAGGACCACATCATCTGCAAAGAGCAGCGATGCAATCCTTAGCCCACCGAACTGCAACCCCTCCCCTCCATGACTACGCCTCGAGATCCTGTCCATGAATATCACAAACAGGATAGGTGACATGGCGCAGCCCTGGTGGAGGCCAACCCCCACTGGGAACGAGTCCGACTTACTGCCGAGAACCCGGACACAGCTCTCGCTTTGGGAGTACAGAGATTGGATGGCCCTGAGAAGTGACCCCCTCACCCCATACTCCCGCAGCACCTCCCACAACAGATCCCGGGGAACCCGGTCATAAGCCTTCTCCAAATCCACAAAACACATGTAGACTGGATAGGCATACTCCCAGGCCCCCTCCAGGATCCTTGCGAGAGTAAAAAGCTGGTCCATTGTTCCACAACCAGGACGGAATCCGCATTGTTCCTCTTCAATCTGAAGTTCGACTATCGGCCGGACCCTCCTTTCCAGCACCTTGGAGTAAACTTTCCCAGGGAGGCTGAGTAATGTGATGCCTCTGTAGTTGGCACACACCCTCTGGTCCCCCTTTTTGAACAGGGGAACCACCACCCCAGTCTGCCACTCCTTTGGCACTGTCCCCGACTTCCACGCAATGTTAAGAAGACGTGTCATCCATGACAGCCCCTCAACACCCAAAGCCTTCAGCATTTACACGTGCTAAAGTAATCTATTTGCATGACCACCTCCCACTATTTTGCTAAATAATGTAGGAACGCCCAGTTTTGCATATTCATTCAGGCTAACCCGCAAAAATGAGAAATCAACGTATCTTTCCATTTTAGCACGCGCAACCCTCTTTACACCTTGTTAGGTGATCACCTCGGACGATTTTTTTACGGGTGGTAACAGTTTTACACGTTTTTCTATACGTAAACCTTTAGTAAATCGACCCCTATATGTTCCAAATGTACACCAGCCAAATGAAACATGGCATTAGCTATGTGTTCTATGCTAGTTACAGGGCAGTTGTAATATACCTTAATAATACATTTTCATCAAAAAATATTTTCTGTATTTGAAAGTATGTTAAGCTGTATTTCAATGAGGGATATGACAGGACACATGAAACATATCTGCTCATTAAGTGGGTAGTGGATTTGAAAAGTTTTGGAACTGCTTATGCTACGGTGACAGGTTCCACTTTTTTTTTTTACAATCGCTGATCTCCCTTCTTCCTGAAAGCCAGACAGATGCATCCCAGGATCTTAGAAAATATCTCATTCCGATGCCATCATCAATCTCTTCTCTCTTCTCCCTTCCCTTATTCTTCCCTTCCCCCTCTTCTGTGGTCTAGTTACGTGTTCAGGGTGGGACATGCAGGAAATCTCAATCCTGCTCTCATCAGGACAGCAGCAACAAATATTGAGACTGCTGAACAGGGGCATTTCTAGACTGCTTTGATTGGGGGGGGGGGGGGGGGGGGGGGGCATGAAGAGATGTTGGTGGGGCACAAGGGGGAGCCTTTTAAAACTAATTTCCAGCATTTCTACACAACCTCACATAGGTCTACAATAAAATGTTTTATTTATGAACATTTTGGAGAAGATTATTATTTATTTTTTCAAAGCCCTAGGCGAGATTTGAGATGCTTTCATATAAAGCTAAAGCCATGGTAGACTAATCAGTACATTAGTGGATAAGATAATGTAACACGGAAAATCAGGTAAATCTGACTCCTGAGACCCCGAACCAGATTTTATTCTTTTACAGTATTCCAGCACTCTCCAGACAGTACACAAACCATGTACATGTACCATTGTACAATTCATAAAAGGTCATACAATTAGGCGGAAAAAAATAAAATAATCCAAATTCCGCCAATTCTCGCGGTTTCTGTCCCCCCTCCCATGAACAATGAGGCTCCCCTCTTCCCACAGGTAAGCATGCCCGTTACAATGAGGCTCCCCTCTCCCCACAGGTAAGTGTGCCGTTACACCCACACCACGCGGCACACACTCGAGTCGCCACCAGACGACTCATCAAGCTGTGCGAAAATCAGGAAATTATTTAGGGCACACACACACTCGTGACCATCCACACACCTTACTAGCTCACCTAGGGACAGCCACCTGCCCGGCCCAACTACGTGCAACGATGGAGTCCAACCTGAAACTGACACGGTGGGCATACATTACATTACATTACAGTCATTTAGCAGACGCTTTTATCCAAACACACAATAACAAACTCTCATTCACTCTATGCCACAGATGAACAACATTAAACACCAAAGTATAAGGGGGTTTCAGCTACTAGAGCTGAAACAGGGAAACATAAACAGAAAAAAAACACTTAGACAAGCGAGAGAAAACAATGTCTCCCGAGCTCAAATGCTCCGAGAAATAATCCTCAACGTAAAAACTAACATAGCTAAAGCAAGTCCCTCATGAACATAAAGCAAAGCTTTACTATTACGAGGTTCCTTGTACCTGACTATACCTGGCTCAGTGTTGAGTCGATGAGACACAGAAGCACCGGAAGATGGAAATGCGGGACTTAAATAGTCGACAGGTAACTAGCACAGGTGAAGCGACTGAGTGCTGTGCGCCATTGTGTTTCTCTCTCAGTGTTGTGCGTCATTGTGTTTCTCTCTCAGAGCTGTGCGCCATTGTGTTTCTCTCTCAGTGCAGTGCGTCATTGTGTTTCTCTCTCAGTGCTGTGCGTCATTGTGTTTCGCTCTCAGTGCTGTGCGTCATTGTGTTTCTCTCTCAGTGTTGTGCGCCATTGTGTTTCTCTCTCAGTGTTGTGCGCCATTGTGTTTCTCTCTCAGTGCTGTGCGTCATTGTGTTTCTCTCTCAGTGCTGTGCGTCATTGTGTTTCTCTCTCAGAGCTGTGCGTCATTGTGTTTCTCTCTCAGTGCAGTGCGTCATTGTGTTTCTCAGTGCTGTGTGTCATTGTGTTTCTCTCTCAGAGCTGTGCGTCATTGTGTTTCTCTCTCAGTGCTGTGTGTCATTGTGTTTCTCTCTCAGAGCTGTGCGTCATTGTGTTTCTCTCTCAGTGTTGTGTGTCATTGTGTTTCTCAGTGCTGTGCATCATTGTGTTTCTCTCTCAGTGTTGTGCGTCATTGTGTTTCTCTCTCAGAGCTGTGTGTCATTGTGTTTCTCTCTCCGTGCTGTGTGTCATTGTGTTTCTCTCTCAGTGTTGTGCGTCATTGTGTTTCTCTCTCAGAGCTGTGCGTCATTGTGTTTCTCTCTCAGTGCAGTGCGTCATTGTGTTTCTCTCTCAGTGCTGTGCATCATTGTGTTTCTCTCTCAGTGCTGTGTGTCATTGTGTTTCTCTCTCAGTGCTGTGCGTCATTGTGTTTCTCTCTCAGAGCTGTGTGTCATTGTGTTTCTCTCTCCGTGCTGTGTGTCATTGTGTTTCTCTCTCAGTGTTGTGCGTCATTGTGTTTCTCTCTCAGTGCTGTGTGTCATTGTGTTTCTCTCTCAGTGCTGTGCGTCATTGTGTTTCTCTCTCAGAGATGTGCGTCATTGTGTTTCTCTCTCAGAGCTGTGTGTCATTGTGTTTCTCTCTCAGTGCTGTGTGTCATTGTGTTTCTCTCTCAGTGCTGTGTGTCATTGTGTTTCTCTCTCAGAGCTGTGCGTCATTGTGTTTCTCTCTCAGTGCTGTGTGTCATTGTGTTTCTCTCTCAGTGCTGTGTGTCATTGTGTTTCTCTCTCAGTGCTGTGCATCATTGTGGTTCTCTCTCAATGTTGTGCGCCATTGTGTTTCTCTCTCAGAGTTGTTGCGTCATTGTGTTTCTCTCTCAGTGCTGTGTGTCATTGTGTTTCTCTCTCAGAGATGTGCGTCATTGTGTTTCTCTCTCAGAGCTGTGCGTCATTGTGTTTCTCTCTCAGTGCTGTGTGTCATTGTGTTTCTCTCTCAGTGCAGTGTGTCATTGTGTTTCTCTCTCAGTGCTGTGCGTCATTGTGTTTCTCTCTCAGTGCTGTGCGTCATTGTGTTTCTCTCTCAGTGCAGTGTGTCATTGTGTTTCTCTCTCAGTGCTGTGTGTCATTGTGTTTCTCTCTCAGTGCTGTGCGTCATTGTGTTTCTCTCTCAGTGCTGTGCGTCATTGTGTTTCTCTCTCAGTGTTGTGTGTCATTGTGTTTCTCTCTCAGTGCTGTGCGTCATTGTGGTTCTCTCTCAATGTTGTGCGCCATTGTGTTTCTCTCTCAGTGTTGTGCGTCATTGTGTTTCTCTCTCAGTGCTGTGTGTCATTGTGTTTCTCTCTCAGAGATGTGCGTCATTGTGGTTCTCTCTCAATGTTGTGCGCCATTGTGTTTCTCTCTCAGAGTTGTTGCGTCATTGTGTTTCTCTCTCAGTGCTGTGCACCATTGTGTTTCTCTCTCAGAGCTGTGTGTCATTGTGTTTCTCTCTCAGTGCTGTGCGTCATTGTGGTTCTCTCTCAATGTTGTGCGCCATTGTGTTTCTCTCTCAGAGTTGTTGCGTCATTGTGTTTCTCTCTCAGTGCTGTGCACCATTGTGTTTCTCTCTCAGAGCTGTGTGTCATTGTGTTTCTCTCTCAGTGCTGTGCGTCATTGTGTTTCTCTCTCAGTGCTGTGCGTCATTGTGGTTCTCTCTCAATGTTGTGCGCCATTGTGTTTCTCTCTCAGAGTTGTTGCGTCATTGTGTTTCTCTCTCAGTGCTGTGCACCATTGTGTTTCTCTCTCAGAGCTGTGTGTCATTGTGTTTCTCTCTCAATGTTGTGCGCCATTGTGTTTCTCTCTCAGAGTTGTTGCGTCATTGTGTTTCTCTCTCAGTGCTGTGCACCATTGTGTTTCTCTCTCAGAGCTGTGTGTCATTGTGTTTCTCTCTCAGTGCTGTGCGTCATTGTGTTTCTCTCTCAGTGCTGTGCGTCATTGTGTTTCTCTCTCAGTGCTGTGCGTCATTGTGTTTCTCTCTCCGTGTTGTGCGTCATTGTGTTTCTCTCTCCGTGCTGTGTGTCATTGTGTTTCTCTCTCAGTGCTGTGTGTCATTGTGTTTCTCTCTCAGTGCTGTACGTCATTGTGTTTCTCTCTCAGTGCTGTGTGTCATTGTGTTTCTCTCTCAGTGCTGTGCGTCATTGTGGTTCTCTCTCAATGTTGTGCGCCATTGTGTTTCTCGCTCTGTGCTGGGCCCCATTGTGTTTCTTCCTTTTAGCCCTTGACCCTAAAAAACCATCAGGTCCTGATCTTCTTGACCTTAGGTTCTTAAAACTAGCTGCAGACATCATTGCTGAGCCATTGATCCATCTTTTTAACCTCACACTCAAAGGCAATGAAATCCCTAAGATTTGGAAGTCAGCTTATGTTCTCCCACTGTTAAAGGGGGGAGACCCAACGATCTTAAATAATTACCGGCCTATTTCTAAGCTCTTAACTCTTGCCAAGGTCCTAGACACTTTGGTCAGTGTTCAGCTTAAGGAGTTTCTATACACAAATGCTATTCTATCTTCTGTCCAATCAGGTTTTAGGAAAAGACACAGTACTATTTCAGCGGCAATGAAGGTTATCAATGATATCACAGAGGCTCTTGATAAAAAGCTTCACTGTATTGCCCTTTATATTGATCTATCGAAAGCATTTGATACAGTAGAGCATGCTATTCTTAAGAAGAAGTTGATTGGGATAGGACTATCAGAACAGGCTGTGGCATGGTTTGAAAACTACTTGTTAGGTCGAACTCAGTTTAGGGGTCTCACCTCTGATTTGCTGCCTGTGTGTACTGGAGTGCCCCAGGGTTCTGTTTTGTTTACTGTTTATATTACTAATATTAAGTATTATGGGCATACTCAGCCCAGGCCAGGTGTACACTTCAGGACGTAGGATTGGAGGCAGCCAGGCAACGCAGCGTGTTCTCAAGCGTTCGGTTAGTGCGCTCGGTTTGTTCATTAGTCTCAGGATGGAAATCAGAAGACAAACTGACCGAGGCACCTAGCAGAAATCAGAATGCATGCCAGAACTTGGCCGCGAACTGAAGACCGCGATCCGAAACCACATCTAAAGGCAGACCGTGTAGCCGGAAAACGTGGTCTATCATTAGTTGCGCAGTCTCAGAAGCTGAAGGAAGCTTCGACAAAGTGATAAAATGAGCTGCCTCGGAGAAGTGGTCTTCCACGACTAAGATCACCGATTTGCCCAGTGACATCGGCAAACCGGTGACGAAGTCGAGGGCGATGTGACTCCAAGGGCAGCCGGGAATGGGAAGAGGGCACAAAAGCCCAGAGGGTGGGAGACGTGAACCCTTACTGCGGGCACACACCGGACAAGGCAGTGCGGTGAATGCCCGGATGAGCAACTAATTGAGAGGTGTGTCCCCATTGCAATACTCAGGGCCTAAGCCTCGGCGGGAAGAATAAACAGTGAGGTGGGCCTCCCTCTGGTCCTGGGTTGGAGCGCAGTGCCTTCTGCACTGCTGCTTCAATGGCCCATATAACCGGAGCCACTATGTGGTCGGCGGGAATAATAGGTTCGGGAACAGGATCGCAAGAAAAGCTGTCTGGCTTCACGTTCTTGGAGCCGGGGCGATACGTGAGCAAGAAATTGAAGCTCAAAAATAATAACGCCCACCGGGTTTGGCGAGAATTACGCCTCTTGGCTAGCTGCATGTATTTTAAGTTTTTATAGTCTGTCTACATCATGAACGGATGCTCCGCCCCCTCAAGCCAGTGACGCCACTCCTCAAGAGCTATTTTAACTGCCAAGAGCTCCCGGTCCCCCACATCATAATTTCTCTCGGCAGGTTAATGCACAAAAAAAATAAGCGCAGGGATGCATCTTCTGGTCAATAGGAGATAGCTGGGAGAGAATGGCTCCCACCCCCAACTCAGAAGCATCTACCTCCACCACAAAGGGAAGGGAAGGGTTGGGCGGGACGACGGGACAGGAACTCGGAACAGGTAAGGAGTAGTGATGCTACTGTATATATAAAACTGTATGTATTTTCTGGGCAACATTTAACGTTAATGTGCACGCTGCTTCCATAGACGGCTGCTTCACGTCCAACTTTGACATTAACTTTGACATAAATTCTTCTGACCAGCAGATGCCACTAGTGCGCACTGTGTTAATCAAAGCTTCGAGTAACACATAGAAATGGAAAAACCACTTGTCAAGTTCCTTCAATTAAGTTGTCAATTATGACACAGAGGCACGGGACGTGACACCCCTCCCCCATCCTACATTTCGTCCAAACACCTACATGTGTTTGAGCTACATGTGTTAACAAAATGGAAAGACAATAAAAAACGAGTTCTGCCAATAACTTGGACATAATAAACTATATAAAATGAGTAATGTTGTGAACAGGCCATTCCTCCCAAAAAGTCTTGCTAGTTGCTTGATCCTGACTGACTTGAGTCATTCATTGGGGCCCTGGACTATTGCCTCTTCCTATCTTGAATTATTTTATTTCTCACGCACCATAATGTTCCATGGTTTTTCCTGACCCAACTTCTGGATTCTGTTTAAACCACACACTGCTGTGGCCTTGAAGTCTCATGGCCAGTGAGCAGCTTAAACCCCAAACACGTTTAACATTGTGAAGCAGACACAAAGCCACGGCTGAGGTTATAATCCTTTAAATTGGCAGAAATCAAACCACTACTTAAGAAACCAAATTTGGATCCCACTGTCCTGGCTAATTATAGACCCATTTCAAACCTCCCATTTTTATCAAAGATTCTTGAGAAACGTGTAGCGAGCAGCTTTCTTCATTTTACATACTAATAGTGTGTATGAGCGGTTTCAATCTGGGTTCAGAAAACACCATAGCACTGAGACCGCCCTTGCCCTAGTAATGAACGACTTGTTCCTCTCTCTGGATTGTGGCTGTATTTCTATTCTTGTTTTACTTGACCTGAGCACTGCCTTTGATACTATAGACCATCATATTCTCCTCCGCAGGCTAGAAAATTGAGTTGGTCTTACTGGGTATGCTCTTATGTGGTTTAAATCTTATGCCTATGATAGATCCCAGTTTGTTAGGGTAAACAATCAGTCCTCTGAATTTTTTATGGTGAACTTTTGAGTACCGCAAGGATCTGTTTTGGGTCCTCTGCTCTTTTCCCTGTACATGCTCCCTCTTGGGAACATTATAAGTAGACATGGTGTTAACTACCACTGCTACGCAGATGACACACAACTTTATATATCAGTTAAGCCAGGTGAAGTTGTACAGTTGTCTAAACTAGAGACCTGTCTTAAAGATATAAAGGCCTGGATGACCCAAAATTTCCTCTTATTAAACTCGGATAAGACTGAGATATTAGTATTAGGTCCCAAATCCCTTCGAGATAAATTCTTACAGTTTTCTTTAAATTTAGATTGCTTCTCTGTCTCCGCCAACAAGGTTGTTAAAAACCTTGGTGTAACAATTGATTCAGACCTCTCCTTTCAGCCCCATATTAACAATATGATGAGAACGGCCTTTTTCCACTTGAGGAATATATCTAAATTAAGGAAGATGTTGTCCCTGGAGGATGCTGAAAAAATGGTTCATGCCTTTGTAACCTCTCGACTAGATTACTGTAATGCCTTATTGTCTGGTTATTATTGTAATGGCTCAGCCCTGAATCGTCTCCAGCAGAATGCAGCTGTAGGGTTCTTACTAGAACCAAAAAATGGGAGCATATCAGCCTGGCTGCCTGTCAAATTCAGAATTGACTATAAGATTTTACTTCTGGCGTTTAAAGCTTTAAATGGTTTGGCGCCAGAATATCTTAGTGATTTACTCATTCCTTACTGTCCTCCTAGATTACTTCACTCTCAAAGTGCTGGCTATTTGAAAATTCTTATTATATCTAAAATTACAATGGGTGGCTAGAGCCTTCTCTTACAGAGCTCCTCTCTTATGGAATAATCTTCCCATGTATGTTCGGGCTTCAGACACACTTTCTATCTTTAAGTGTAGGCTAAAAACGTACCTCTTTAGTCAATCCCATAGTTAAGGATGTCGGGGGGATTACTCCGGCCCATGCCCTCCTCGCCCAGAATTTGGTGACTGGAGCATGATGACTGCTCCAGTCCTGTCGCTTCTTTGGTTTATCCTCCCGACTTGACGCAACCGGAGTCCCAGATGCACCACCCGCAACCTTTGAATTGAACATTTTACATCTTTTTTTTTGTAATTCTTATTTACCCGCTAGTTTTATTATATCCCTTATTACTCTCTATTACTATCCAGTTCATCACCTTTAGTTTAAACCAAGCCAGCCAGTGAAGGATGGGCACCCCCTCTCTAGCCAGGTTCCTTCCAAGATTTCTTCCCACTGGGGAGTTTTTTCTCGCCACCGTTGAGTGTTTTTTTCTCCCCCACCAGGGAGTTTTTCTTTACCTCGTTTTGCTGGTTGGGGGCTAAGGCCTGTTTTTTTGTTGTTATATTTTTCTTCTCTTTCCCTGTACAGCATCTTTGTAACAGTTCTCTGTAAAAAGCGCTATACAAATAAAATTGAATGGAATAATAATAATAATGATAATACATTTAAATTATCAGGAGCCGTTCTGAATGCTCACTGTCACCTTACATGGTTTTAAAAATAGGTACAAAAAAAACAAAAAAACAAAACAAGACACACACACTGCATCGCTAGTTACAAATAACAGTTACAGGTCTCGTACAGTCAGACAAAGCTTCACTAGCGCACTGCACATGCAGGACTTCACTGTGTCCTTTTTATGTGCTTCCTTGTGTGAAGAGGTGCTTTAAAAAATAAACTCTGAAAAATGGAGATATTCATGTCTGTGATATTTTACTGGAAGCCAGTGTAGTCTGGACATAATTGGAGAGATGTAATCGTATGCTTTCAACCTTCAGCTTGTTCCATTCTTTCAGCAAAAAGCCAGAGACAAAGACTGCTCTCTCTCTCTAATAATTAAAATGCTTTACTGGCATGACATATTTAAAAATACATATTGTCAAAGCATAATGATATCAATGATTAATCATAGTAACAATACAAAAAGAAAAAACAGCCAGCAACAACAATAACATCACCTCTCTCTCTCTCTCTCTCTCCAAAAACAATGAGAAGAATGTGCTTTGTACCTCCTGAATGCACTTTCTCAAACAACCCTCTATGTGCACAAGGGCAACCACCACCAGTTTAAAATTAAATACAGGCCTTCACCACCAGATTTAAAAAATGTTTTTATTTCCAGGTGCCCTACACTTCAGAGACACATCTTGGTATCTCCAGCTGGGACTGAAGGCTCTTGAATCACAGTATTGACCTTGCCACTAACAGAGAGAACTGACTAATTACATGAATTTGATTTCTTGTTATCCTCAGCTGCGTTAAACATATTTATTAATCACATTCCCTTTCTCCTGATTACCAGCACTTTCCGTCTTTATAGATATTCAGCCTCTCCCCGACCGCTGTTGCTCAGTGTTTTTTGAGTGAACACAGATCCACTGGATGGCACATACTGAACTCGAGCCGAGCCACACTTGAAGGAAAACAGGAAGGAACAAGACGGACAGTTCTGTGAACATATGCAGGAAAGGCAAGTTCTGACTTAAATAGGGTTGTAGTGTTGATTGCTTTAGAGTCTTACTTTCTAAAATGATGCTGTTTCTTGTCAGAAAAGCTGACGGAGATCTGCTTGTGGTATCACCAGCTGAATTTCAGGCTGATTTCTTAGGGCCATTAGCAAGACCATACGCCTCACTGCCACAAAGGGATGATGTCAGCAACAAACCTGGCCTGACACCCCAGGTGAAAAGGGAAAATTAAATACTACGTACTATTACTACTACTACTACTACTACTACTACTAATAATAATAATAATAATAATAATAATAATAATAATAATAATAATAATAACCACCCACAAAAGCCAAGGCTGATAAGGATTTAAAAAACATTTTGCTTTTAAAGCTGAAATCAGCCAAACCAGTTTTTTGCTCTTAAAATAGTACATCAGTCTGACTCACATTTACTTTGAAGTCTGTGATTCTGATATGGGGACACAGACAGAAAGAGAGGGAGAAGCAGTCTGTGATTCTGATATGGGGACACAGACAGAAAGAGAGGGAGAAGCAGTCTGTGATTCTGATATGGGGACACAGACAGAAAGAGAGGGAGAAGCAGTCTGTGATTCTGATATGGGGACACAGACAGAAAGAGAGGGAGAAGCAGTCTGTGATTCTGATATAGGGACACAGACAGAAAGAGAGGGAGAAGCAGTCTGTGATTCTGATATGGGGACACAGACAGAAAGAGAGGGAGAAGCAGTCTGTGATTCTGATATGGGGACACAGACAGAAAGAGAGGGAGAAGCAGATGTTCATGGAACAGGTTTGAATGGTAATGGGCCTGCCATGTTTATGATAGATCATTTAAATTTAAATTGTGACAGTCAAAGAATAACACTGGTGGTATGAATTCTCACCGGGAAACAAATGAACAGCCTATATGTGTTCTTGGCATCCGAGAGAGCTTGATATTTAATTCCTAACCAATAACCAATTCCTTGATATGTTAAAATCCACAGGAAGCCCTCCACTGTGGCTGTTTTTAAAGATCCCCTCACCACAAGCTCTTGTAATCAGAGCCGTGGTCTGCTCCGGCCCCCACTGGGCCCACCTTCCCCCTGACAGCATGCAAGCAGTGCACATACATACTCACACACACAAACACACATTCCTCCTTGGGTTTAAATGAGGATACTGCCTACATCAACCTGCCTGTGTCCTTTCATGAAACTTTAAATCATTTCACACCTTTGTAAAATAAAGATTTTTCTGCACCCAGCTCTGAAATCTTGCACCTCTGTGGAACAGAGGGAATTGTCTCTCAGTGTTTTTTTATGATACTGTATGTGTGTGTGTATAGATTTGTATAGATAGTGTTAACATATATATGAAGAGAGTACATGGATTAATGTATCTATATGCAGACAGAAAGACTGTGTGTGTGTGTGTGTGTGTGTGTGTATGTGTGCATGTGTGCGTGTGTGTACACACACAAACACATACGTACACATAATCTTATATATAGAAGACCCTTATATAGTATATAGAGCATTATATACTCCTATATAAGTTAAGGCCAGTTTATAGTCCAGCGACAGTGTGGTAGAAAGCCAAAAGCTAAATCCAAAAAAATTTTTATCAGACAATATGAAGTCACGCCCGTAGCGCGCCGTCAGTAGGCCACTAGAGCTACAGATGATTCAGCCAATCATAAAAATAACACATCTAAATAATATATATTTATAAAATATGGAGTATAAAATAAAGGGGGCTAAAATATAAATGAAAATGATGAGCCAGTTACAGTAACGTAGTTTCACATGTAAATAGAAAATAGCACAAAGAGACTGAAATGATGAAAGAATATGGCTAATTTTTAAAATCCATATAAGATTACATAATGATTTGGTATTATTGGGCATAAATAAAGTTGTCCTCCTATAGAGCTATGTAGTCCCGCCCACTTTGGTGACGAACTTCTGTTGCCAATTTTCGGAAAAAATATAATGGACGTCAATGGACTCAGGGAGCTAGACGTTCAAAACACCCAAAAGAGGGGTTGTCACATTTTAAAATAATTTATAAAATTGGTAATTTGAAATTACGTCAAACAAATAAACAAAAAAAAAACGTTTTCAAAAAAACAAGGAGTTTTATGAGAAATCATTTTCACACATGATCTAGCCACCAGAGTTCTGACCTTAACCCCATTGAAAGTCTTTGGGATGTGCTGGAGAAGACTTTGCGGAGTCGACTCTCCCGTCGTCAGTACAAGATCTCGGCCAAAAATGAACGCAACTCTGGACGGAAATAAATGTTGTGACGTTGCATAAGGTTGTCAAAACAATGCCACGATGAATGCATGCCGTAATCAAAGCTAAAGGCGGTCCAACGAAATATTAGAGTGTGCAACTTTTTTTTTGTACCTGTCCAATAAAAAAAATGGGAACACCACGTCTGTCTTTAAACCAATCTGCTCCTGAACATTTCGCCACCTTCTAAAATGAGCACCTATGTTTACTTTAGTTTTTGAGCGAGCTTTATCCAAATTCCTTTTCTTTTTCTTTGCGTGAAATAGCGCCGGTATAACAGGTTGCTTTTCCGCCATTGTTGGTGAAATGTCTAGCAGGTGAACGCGCAAGTTCAATCTCATTGTTGCTTAGTTTGCGACGTGAAAATCTCTTTGATTGGTTTATGTCATGCACCATTTTGTTTTAAAAACAAAAACTCAGGCCGAATCGCTAGTTTTAGAATGCAAAATTTGAGGGTATAAACACAGTGTATGGTGCTGTATTTCTCTATTTTTTCTAGGACTGCTACCAACTAAGCATAATCATATTTTTTCATTAAATTGGAAGCAGGATTGTTTAAAAGGGTAGCCACTCGTGAAAACCTCAGCCTATCGAGTTGCACTTCAAGGAAATAAAATAGGAGGGTGCTATTAATAGTCCAAAGCACTTACAACCCTCATCTTGCCACAGCCACAGACTGTAAAAGAAAATCATGTTTACATACACAAACAATAATATTTTTTTAAAACATTGTACAAATAAGCAATATGCGTTTTCCCTTGCTTACTGTTTTATATACAGTACCTGATGCACTTTCGGTTTAGAAGACACCTAATTTTTTTCTTGAAAATCTCTTTTATAAATATGTTTATGAAAAAAAATCTATTACCTGTATATGAAGCTACAACTGTTTTTTGATTAACCCTGAAGAACTGACATTTTGCCAAAGTCCCGCACAGTCGACATTCCCACAGCAACCACCTATCGCACTTAGGGCTGAAATACATTGCCGTTGTGTAAAAACACATTTTTAAAAAACTTCTTTAAATACATTAGGCCACTTATTTTATGCGTATTATGTATATACTGTATGTGACTGTTCTGAAATAAATTTATTCTGTTGCAAATTTCTGAATGATGCAGCATCTTCTTCAATTCAAACTTTAAGGCAGTGAATTATTTTTTTTTATATTGACACTTATAAAGAGTAAAGTGTGACAGACTGGCAGGTAAGGACCCAAATGCACGACGAGACAGAATTTAGAAAATAGAGTCTTTATTTTCAGTAGGCACAAGGACAATGTCCACTGTGGAACCCACAGTGAACTGGTGAGCAGGAACAGGCGAAGTAGCCAGGAGTGGTCTTTAGCCTGGTTCGCAGCGAATGATCAGGCGGTGGCCGAGTCAGGATCCACACAGGGAAGCCAGGGCGTGTGGCATCCAGACCTGGGTTCGTATAGCCAGAGTCTAGAAAACTAGAGAATCAGGAAACAAGTACAAACGAGACAAGGACCGTAATACTCTGACAACAAATCACAGGAACAACACGGTAAATATAACTAGTG
Organism: Ilyophis sp. 1 JC-2022; assembly: GCA_022702515.1. Classification (NCBI taxonomy): domain Eukaryota; kingdom Metazoa; phylum Chordata; class Actinopteri; order Anguilliformes; family Synaphobranchidae; genus Ilyophis; species Ilyophis sp. 1 JC-2022. The sequence goes on along the minus strand of CM040400.1, from coordinate 78,178,780 downwards.
TCATTAAACTGATAAACTGCAGCTTGCGGGAAATGCGTGCGAAATCAGCGAATTGATTGAACAATTAGAAAACACATGAGGAATGCGGTGAAAGCAATTAAGTGTGAATTGTGTAATTAAGATGTGGTGCGAGTAGTAATTGTGCAATGTGGACACAATTAGGCAATGAACGCAGACATGACACAATCAGGTTCAGGGAAACAGAGGAAAACACCAAGGAAGGGAAGGGAAGCAGGAGCGGATCGTAACATAAAGACTATTTTGAATTATGTACATTGTTTGCAATGTAGCACATTGTGAACATGTGACATGTATTCTACATGGCATGTATGGCTATTTCTGACATAATATGATTTAAATAATCCCTCAAAACACGAAAAGGGCAATTAAGAAAAACTAACAGTACAATTATGGGATTGCAATTGTGGTTGGAATGAAACCCAGCGTACACAGGGCCGAACTTCAGAACCACTGGGCTAGACTAAATCTAAAGAAGGCACAGCCGAGGATTTAGTCTGTTTGAGTGATGGAATGGTCACGTGGAGCGTGCACACAGACCCTTTTGCAGCCTATTTCTATACTGCCCTGCTTTTCATTACATAAAAGTATTGCTATTCGCAACTTTGGCTGGCAGCCAACTCGTCCTCAGACTACCCCAGCTCCCATTAGGTCCCTGCTTACAATAAAGCTTGCCAAAGTGCGGCAGAATACTCCCTCTCCTCATCCTGCAAGCTGCTAGGCGGGAGACAGATGTTTTTTCTTACATATGTACATTGTGTAGAAGTCAACAACATCTGCAGTCCAAAAATAAAACCCACTGTAAGCAACTGTTTCTTTTTGTTTTGTATGAAATATGCCTAATATTGTGTAACTTTAGACAAAAGGTAAAAAGTTTGAATGGCAAAGTCAGCTATGAAAGTAAGAATGAAGGATGAAGAAATGGAGCGCTGTGGAGCAGTTGATTTTTGAGAAAATGTCCAGTATATTTGTATAAATCGGTCAACTTTACTTCTTACGGTTTCTATTTTAAACTACTAGGCTACTACTACTATTACTACATATTCAAAACCCTGAATAGTGGAGAGAGACACAAAACCTGGATAAAAAAAGTTTTTTTTACTTAGTTTCCCATGTTTGATTTTAGTGTCTGAAGAATGTATTCAATTTATATATAAATTGAATATATAAATATATAAAAAAAGATTAATATATCAACAAAACTGTAAACTGTATGTCAACAATTAAATGATACAGTGATACAAAGTGTAAAAAATGACAGTTTAAATGCAAATTCTAAATGCATAAATACTTGTGAATTTTAAAATCAGTAGAACAGTACAATGTCCAGTGTCCATTTGATAGAGGGTCAGGAAAAGGAAGGGCCTTTATCACCAGAGCAGTGTTCCTCATTCTTTCCACCTGTGAATGTTCTTCTAAAAAAGCACTTCAGGAATTTAACTTGCAATTAAATGATCATTTAGCTTGCAGAATGACCATTTGGACCTTAAATTAAATATGAAGGGAAACACTTTCAACATTATATTTTAATGAACCCCACAAAGAGTGTTCATGTTTAAAGTATTTGAACCTTTAAACTATGGCCTGAAAACTCCTGTAGTCAGCAGAACGGCTGTGAAGCGTTACGTGACCACTTGTTTGTAAATGTCTTTAAATCAAAACAAGGATTAACTAAATGACAGAAGCTGGTCTATTGGTTCTCAATTAATCCAACCAAACCAGTGTCCCAGCCATGCCTTGCTCCTTCTGTTTTTTTTTTTGGATCATCCTGTCTGTGGGCCAGACTGTGCTGACTGCGCTGTTGGCTGTGCAGGAGTTTCAGGAGAAAAGCAGGACCTTCTGCAGGGCCCTGCGCAGCGGTGGCTTCTTCTCCAGCGGCTTGCTGTCTGGGATCATGCCCGCGCTCCTTTCTGCGCTCAGCCAGATGTCCGGCCGCCCGTCCCTCACCACCTGCAGTCCAGACTGGGTCACGTTTCGACAGAAATCAACCTGTACGGCAACCAGGCTCCGTCCGTGGGCGACCACAGCGTGCAGGACGGAGTCGGAGATTCGGACGCAGTTCTCCAACTGCAGGCTGCGCAGTCGCCTACAGCTCTGCAGGGCCAGCACCATGTCGTGGTCTTCGATGTGGCCGCAGCCGGACAGGGTCAGGGAGAGCAGGTTGGGGCACCTGGAGAGAGAATGTGTGGTTGAAGAGACTGAACTGACAGGGTATGGTCAGGCAAGGCCTGCGTAATAGAAACAATACGCTCAGAAATATGCGATGTGCGATACTACCCCCAGATTCAGATTTCACATTCTTCATCTGCACAATATTTACGTGAAACGATGTTTTACTTATTATTGTATTATTACTCCCTCACACATTGTAAGCTGGAGTAAGGCACGGTGCCGGGGAGATAACAATGAAGCAAGCATCACTTATTCCACTTGGGCAGCCCAGGATCATTATGTGACCAGGAGGACTGCTATGATGCACTGGTGGCACTATGACAAAATGATCCATGTTGCTGCCTCCTTTTTCCATCATATTGCAGTCTTCCATAAACACCCCTGAGAAACAGCTGACTTAGCCATGTATCAATCGAAATTTTAAACAATGCGGAGGACTTTTTGTGAAACCGATGTGTTCAGCGACAACAGAAACAAAGGATGTAAACGTCACTTCACTCCATTCAGTAAATGAATGGAAATCCTATTAATTAATTGAATAATCCCCATAGAACATTATGTAGATTTTTCAGTTCATGAAATGAATATCAATCCTTAACTGCTCTGTATCACTCATTAAAACAAGGGTCTGTAATCCTGCTCCTGGAAAGCCATCAGGTTTTCATAGTTACTCAAAGCGGTTGATTACGCTGTTATATCAGCTCACCAGGGGGGTATTACTGAGTTAGCTGGATAACTGCACTGAGTAAAACCCGGAACAGCTCTTTTTTACTGTAGTCCATGTTCCAGATTTGGGAGGGTTCCGGGTTTTACTCAATGTAGTTATCCAGCGAACACAGTAATCCTGCTTTGTGAAATACCCCCCCCCCCCCCGGTTTTTTGGGTCTCAATTAGTTGCTTATTTTAAGGTGAAAACAAAAACCAGGAGACCGTGTGATTCTCCAGGACCAGGGTTGCTGTTTTTTAAAAAGAATTATCCAAATGTGCTTTCTTCATGGCATAACCATTGTGGGGTTGTATGGTATCATAGGGCAAATGCATAATGTTTTCCCCCTCAATTTTTCTGATTTGTGATTTTAGTTACCTGGTATGCTTTCTATTGCTGAAACAGTGTGGATATTATGTACAGTAGGGGTGTCAAACTCCAGTCCTGGAGGGCCGCAGTCTCTGCAGGTTCTTGGTGTGTTTCAGCACACATGATTAATTTAAGTCATCGCTCAGCTAGAGTCCACACACCTTGTCCTCAATGCCTCAATTGCTTACAGATTGAATGGAAACCACTTATACCTTCAGATGCTGCGGCCCTCCAGGATTGAAGTTGGCACCCCTGATATACAGTCAGTGTTCAGTTTATCCAATCTGTAATGGAAGTGCTGCCCCCTGCTGGGTGCATGTGAGTCCGCGCAGCTCATGGCACAAGCTTAAGGATGTCGTTCACTCCGACTGATGTGGATTACATAAAGTGTTACGTAATCCTACTACTTTTAACCACGTGCGAGGCAAAAACACATTCAAATTCTTCATCACGAGGTGGGCGGAGTGGGGTGAAGGCTGGTGGGGGTGGTGGGGGGGGGCAGTCGGCACGGGGCCATGTGGCGTGAAGGGGCGTGTACAGGGGGAAAATTCATGATAAAAACAGAGGGAGGCAGGGGTCCATTTTTATGAGCAGGTTGACAGATTAGTGTTTTCAGGATCTGTGTTTTTATAGAGGTAGGTTTTTTTATTATTATTGTAGTGCACATACGTGTGCATGGCATTGATTCCAGTTTTATCTTTCATCATTACATAATAATGCCCGGTCCCCATCCTACCCCCACCCTCACCGGCTCTAAGAGATTAGTGAGATGCACATGCATACGTCTGGCAACACGACAACTGGTCTGTCTCGCCTAAAGCCAAGAGGGACATGCACACACATACGTACATGTGCATATTCTACACGCATGATGAACACATACGCACACACATGCACAAACGCATGCCTGCACAAATGCTTCGTACTCCTGCGAATACACAACTCATAGCTCCATATCAGTTTGAGTCGAGATCGAGATACTTCAGAGGTTATTCTGGAGAGGAAACCAGTGTAATGAAATTACATAATAGAATAAACTTAAACATCCCGTCTTTCAATCTTTGTTGAAAACATTTTAAGACTGTTTCCAACCATTTTGTTTTGGAAGTACATAAACAAAAATTGTAAAAAAAAAAAAAATAATTGTCATAATGCTTTGCTCATGATCCTTGACTTCTTCAATATGAACATTGCCTAAAGTGTATACAATGTCTGTAAATAATAAGAACCACATTTCCAACGATGTTCTTTGTTGGTGCAATACCGTTGTTGCCTGATAGAGGGCGCAAAAAGACACGTGCTATCACGGGTTTACGACAGGTGAGCTCAGCAGGGCTGCAGTTAAGAAAACCATTGCACACTTATGAACTCAAGCAACTGCAGAACGCCGTTACTATAGCTGCCGTAGAACCTGTTTTTAAATGTGTATTTACGTGTATGTTTCTGATAACACCTACATATATTTCCACTGGTTTGCCCACTAAACAGGAACAAACATATTTCAAAAGGTGCTGTAAAATGGTGTATATGTTTTTTGAGTGAACATAGCTTTTAGGGCAAACCACAGCAAAACTTTAATACACCCCAGGTGAGAACTGTAGGCACAGGAAAAACATACACAACATAGTCTGTTTGGTTTGTGCATGGGTCTGGGTTGACCATGTAGAGGACATAATGAATATGATGAACCATAAAGGCGGTTTTAAGATCATGTCTGCACATCATGGACTTTAAAAACGAGCTCTATCACAGGACACTGTTCTGGGCAGAATGGAATGCACTACAACCACTTCAGACAATCTACGCTCAGTGGAAATCTCTGCTCGGTGACTTTATGCAACACAACTGCCAAAAACATGACCATAACCACTGGCAGATTGTTTCTGTTTTCTCATATGCTTACACATGACATTTCGAGAGGCCTGTGAATAGTTATTGCATTATGGCAGGGTTACACATACCCTGCCACTGCTTACTGAAGGCTGGAAATAAACATTTCTATCTGTTCATCATGCAATACAATAATGACGTCTGACACATGTATGACACACATCAAAACAAAACACACAGTCACATTCACCATAATGCATAATGTTCTTTATGGCCATACTATCGTTTACTCCACGATTACCAGTGGTTCATCAGTGTTGAGTAGGCGTACGTAGATTGTATTGCACTCGCATCTGAAACAATGGGTACCGTCTGAACTGTAATGCTGCCTCTATAATCAGTGTACTGTGATATATATATATATATATATATATATATATATATATATATATAGTGCATCTCAAGACAGTAAAGGCAGATGAGGAACTGTTATTGCGTTTGATGCTCAATTTGTCATCATAATTAATATTTAATTAATTGAATATAGTATAATTCTGATCATAATACTAATAATAATAGTAATTTTAATCATAATCATAATCACACATACCTTCACTATAATGTGAAACATCTGATTCAATTGAATGTCTTTATTTAACATGTTTGTTTGTGTTTGTGGATCTGTCCCACTGTCTGTGTCTTTTTTACTGCTGGCAACTACGACTGAAGTTCCCTTACGGGAAAATAAAAGTTATTCTATTCTATTCTATTCTGTAGTTATGACCAGGTGCGGGGATGACAATTTGCAGTGATATGAGAGTAGTCAATGGATGGAAATAATTATAAAGTCATTAAAATTACGTGTAATTATCTGTCTGCCCAAAACACCCTTTTGCCAGATTTCCCTCTCAGATGAAGTGGATCTCTGTGGAGGCATCAGTGACTGCACCACCACTTCTCAATGGACAATAGACTCCCTAGCTATGTCCGAATCAGTGCCCTTCCATACTATTGAGTATGCTTGTTGAGTACACTGGATGAAAAAGTTGTTAAATAGGTGAAATGTTCTCTAAATGTGGTGTACTTCCACGGATGATGTACTTATTTCCAGGTTTTCTCTGATAATAGTATGGAGGATATTTTTTGCATATTGCATGTCACTAAACAGTATGCCGTAAGCAGTGCACAGTATGCTAGTACACAGTACACAGGATGCAATATGTAGGGCTCTGATTCAGAAACAGCCCCTCTCTCACTCATTACAAGGAAGCAAAACCCTGACTGCTGGGTCTCCCTGCTGGCCGAAGGCTTAAATACCACGCTACCTTTCTGTAATTTCTCCTTTCACAGCCTTATTGTTTTATAAAAAAAAGGTTGCTTGGTTGGTAGGTTTGTTCGCTGGTTTCTGCACTTTCACCTCCATCAGCCCTCCTCTCAGAGAAGCTTTACAGAGAGTCCATAAAAGTGACGTCATAAATAATATGATACCAACAGGTTACCTGAACAGTCTCAGAAAAGGAACTCCAATATTACATAATTTTTTTTTTATTATGGAATGTGTATTTAAACTTTTACAATAGAGATTTATTAATATGCTTTCCACAGCTACAATTTCTATTTTAATAATCATATGAAAAATGCATGTAACTATAACTATCACGTAGCGTTGACATCCTCTAGAAGAAAAGCTTGCTGTTTTAAATCAGCCTGAGACACCAAGCTGCATCCCCAATGTGACTGACTGTATGGTGGGAAAGTTTGGACGATTCAAGGGCCCTGACTGACAGAAGCCCTCAAAAAACATTACAACACAGGATTAATAACTTTCTATTTCTCAGTTATTGAAATTGACATCAATAGCATATTTGAATTGCAATGTACTAATGAAACTCATGGTTTCTTTCTCTTTTTCCTAGGAGGCCTGGGGTTGTGGGGCCCAGATCTTTTCATGCGGTCCAAAATACCTGGCAGTGCGGTGCCCCTTTGTACCGTTTTATCAAGCATTTTCCCATTAAGCGTTAGATGGAATAATAACGGGGCAACACATAGTCAATCATAGTTCAAAATCATATTAGTTTTGGTTTTGGAGAACTGCTTTAAAGTGTACAAGATGATCTTGCCACGGATGAATCCTGCTTTTGGTTCCTCGCTTCAAATGAACTTGTTTTATTCAGGAGCTGATTCGCTATAAGGTAACGGCCTATGTAGCCTATTGTTTGCCATATTTCTGAGTGGTAACTCATGTAATCAATTCCCTCTGCCACTTATTTCCATGCTGCCCTGAGATACAGTCCCCTTGAGCACCCGCTTGTGAATGGTGCTGTAGTATTGGTCACTGTGCTGTTTGATTGACGGGACCCACAGGTCTACGCTAACAGTTGGGCTGTATTGAAGTAAGCTGGGACAGCTGTCTTCAGCAAACTCCCTGCATAACACAGGCTTCTACTGTAGACAGATGCACAACAAACGATTGACATACTAGGCCCTGTCAGCATTAATTTAATCATTTATTTTCTCGTATGAAGGCGAAGTAAGAATCCCACATTCATTTTAATGTGAGCACAATTTGAAACTTTAAAAGTAGCAGTCTACTACTGGGGCTGAAAAGGATCAAGCACTCTTTAACCAGCCAAATGTGCTCTCTCTTATCATCCCTGATGTGCTAACTTTGTAATAAATCTTTGACCAGAGGTCAGATGCCTTCATTTGCCATTCTGTTTCACATTTCACATTTCAATACACCTGAAATATTCTAATGAGAAAATTATGTAGCCACTGCTAAACACATGTTTTTGCATTCTCCTATCCCATTAAACTAAGTTCTTCATAAAATAAGGACAGTATTTTACTCTTTTTGATTGTGCAGTTTGCACAGTTGACCCTTACAATGTATGCATTTATATTTTAAAGACAAGTTCTTTATGCATTAAGCAAGTTATAATAACATAACATATGCAAACAGATCCAATGTTAAGTAACGTTATGTCTTAAGCAGAAGACAAAAACACAACAAAGCATCGCAGTTAATGACGAAGAGGAAGAAGAGAGTGAGGAGGTTGAAGAGGAGGAAGAGGAGGGGGAGATGCACAGCAGGAAGAAGGTGAGGAGGATGAAGATGATAAAGGAAGCCACGAGTGAGGCTCACCTCTCACACACGCGTGCCAGGAAGGTGCTGACCACACTCTCGTGCTTTCGGCAGATGTCCTTCTGGAATGGCGTCTTGGCCCAGTCCTCTATGTTGCACACCTTCACCCGGCTGGAATGCCAGCATATGGACAGGTGACGCAGCGCAGGGCCCAGGATGTAATTGTCTCTCTGGAGCTCGCAGGGGGCATGGAAGCGGAGCAGCGGCCAGAGTGCGGGGTCCAGGAACACTTCCCTGAGGCCACGGCACGTGAGAGACAGGCTACGCCGCCCGTCCTTGTCCAGGAAGGAGAAGAGATGGAGCAGACACTCCCTGTTCAGCTGCGTGATCAGCATGGCATCAAGCAGAGAGAGTGTGAGAGAGAGAGAGAGAGAAGGAAAGAGAAAAAGACAGAGAGGCCTCCCCCCAGGACAGAGAGACCCTGCCGCCTCAGAGCCAGGATATTGTGTGGCGACAGCGAGGCCTGTGAGTGCATTCCCCCAGCAGGGCTGAGCCAGGAGCTCTCGTGCACATATAAGGCCGTAGGATGGGGGGCTATTTTGGGAAGACAACTGGCAGCGCAAGTCAAAATCGGGAATGTGAGCGCCTGAGCCCCTCCGACAACCTTCTCCCCAGCTATGGGACAGCTGTTTCGGCTGCTGAGGAACTCCTTATCGATAAGCTGTCAGAGGGGGTGAGCACCTGTGAGGTGTGTATGATTTATAAAGTATGTATGTTTTATGAGAAGAAGAGAATGGTTTGATTTGAATGATTCATTAGAATCATAGGATGTTACAGCCTGCATGCACTTCATAAAGTTTGTTTTTGTTTTTTTCCCCAACTTAAGGGAAGTAAAAACATCTTGAATTGGTTTTTAATGTCAGTATGTTCCATGATGGGAATATTTGGCACAGGGGTTTTCCCCCCCCGAATGTTCTGAGAATCAGGCACATGTGAGAACATACACGAACGAACGAACGAACGAACGAACGAACACATTTTTACATTCACCATCATGATCAGACTGGGGTTTCTTGAAAATCGCTTTATTGGAGATAATATTCACCACCTTCTTGAAATAATTGAATACCATGATATGGGAAAAAAACCAGGCCTTGTATTCATTGCTGACTTTGAAAAGGCATTTGATGAAGTTCGATGGGATTTAATTTACAAATGTCTCATTTTTTTTAAACTTTGGTGATTATTTTATAAATTGGTTCAAAGTGTTGTATTACAAACCCATTAGTAAAATACTAAATAATGGTTATTTCTCTGAAAGTTTTGAGCTTTCTAGTGGGGTACGTCAAGGCTGCCCATTATTTCCTGATCTGTTTATTTTAGCAATTGAAATGTTGGCCATACAAATTAGAAGAAACTCCAGTATAAAGGGCCTGAGCACAAATGCCTTAAAATGCCAAAGACAATCAGAGAAATAATAAGTATAATAATAATTATAAATTATAATTTTGAATGAGTATTTTCCATGCTCTAAGTGACAAGTATAGCCCAGGAAGATAAGCCTATAGCCTATATTATGTATGATAACACTACAATAAAAGAATATACCACCAACAGAAAAATGCTGCCAAATGTTCTAGCTGTAATAAAAGTCGGTACATCAACCAGAAAACATGACTGAGCAATGAATGTTTACTCTACAGTGTGTGAAATGCACTCAAAATACAAAAATAACCATATCTAACATAACCTACTGGACAAGACAGTGATCGAGCGGAAAAACGAACGTACCTATGTAGCCAGCGAATTACAAGCAGTACTTTTTTAATATCACAGAATAAAAACTCCCATCAGCAAATGCGTTTTCTGTAGCTGTTTGCGTCATAGTACATTGACTAGATTAAAGATTCTGGGCTGCAAATTATTGGTCAAAGCATCCCAGAAAAAATGACAAACACCGTTGAAAAGAATATACTGTCCTCTATCGGATAAAACAGTTGTGAATAAAACTGGAATCACATAAAATACTTCAAAGCTGCAGGTACAGTACATGGGCGTTGCGCGCAGACGTTCAATGTTGTGTCTAATAATGAGCTAAACTGGTGTGTATTTTTCAAACAGATTGTCCAAAACAATAAATGACCACTGAATTTTAAAAGAGATGCTATGCTTAAAAGCAATGGTAGGATTGTATATTCATTTCATATTTAGCAGATATTTATAGTAGAATATGACACAATAATTTCACGTTTATCTTGCATTTGAGTGAGCAGGGTTTTTCACAACTTTTTTGGCATACGACCAGGCTATTGTTAGGTTTATCTTGTAGCTATGAAGGAATTCTAATTTTATATAATGAATATATTTATGAACTCGCACATATTGTCCACTATGTCACGCATGGGTAGGTATAGACTGGGAGGGAGGTTGCTTGTTAAACGGACTTGCTACAGAAAATAGTGACACTTAGAAACTCTGTATTCTGCAGAGTTGTCACAAATCGAGTACTAATAAAGATAAAACACGGAGTTTGAGGTTTTCATTCATAGTTTGACTGCAGGAGCAACGAATGTATCAGTTGAGCAAAATCTTGGCGCCGACGTCCTGGTCACTAGGCATCTGCGCAAAGGGGATATACTGAGACACAAATACATACACACACATATGCACACTCAATCATCCAAACACAAACACGTACACTCGTAAATGCACACGTTCACAAATACATACGCACACATATGCACACTCAATCATCCAAACACAAACACATACACTCGTAAATGCACACATTCACAAATACACGAACACACACATCGAGAGGCAAAATGCTAAATCAAAGAACACGCTAGCTTTATTTTCTGATTCTTTGCCCGGTGAACAGGGGTGGACCAACACATGACCTAGTTATAGCAGGGCTGGTGTTTGTCACATTGGATCACCTCTTGCCCCCTGTGGCACCAAACATAATTCATTCAGCAGCATGCGGTTGCCTGTTCTGAGTGACACAAGCTGGGCTTCTGAGCTTGTTCCGCTTGCCTCACCTCCTCTATGAGCATGGGGTGAGTGTTAATCAAGGAGAGTTAAAGAGTCCACCCACCTTGTTTCTAACACCTAAATAGAAAGAAAAACAGTAAAACCTGCAGACAGTGCAGTACTCCAGGACTTAAGCCGTACACCCTTTGTGCAGGCACCTGTTGAGCAATTAGGAGGAGCTAATACACAAAAAAGGGTGGGACTTGGGTAAAGTAAGTTACCATGCTCTGGTGTGTAGTAACTATCGTCCACTTTTTTTATTGGTTCAAAAACTAAGCGATAACAGGTAGTGTGACAAACAGCTCTTTATACTCTTTATAACTCCACCCATTATGGTGGAGTAATGTATATTATAACTCCACCCATTATGTTACCCATTCTCCCAGCACTCCTGATAACCAGTTGTGTCCTGCCGATGGAGAATCCTGGTGATAGGAGACTGATGAAAAATATTTAACCTTATTTCCATGTCTAGTTATATTTTTTAGGGCTTTTCATCTTTTTTGGACAACACAGTGTAAAGAGACGGGAAGAATGGGCGCAAGAGAAAAAAACATGCGACAAAGGTCGCACGGCCAGATTCAAACCTCCGACATCGCGGCTCGCAATGACCATGTGGACAGCGCACTTAGGGCCTGATTTACTAAGACTTTTAGCGTGTGCAAAACCAATAACATGACCAATGATTGGTCATGGTATTTGTTTTGCACCAATCATTGGTTGTGTTATTAATTTTGCGTGTGCTAAAAGGTTTTGCCCACGTTAAAGGTCTTAGTAAATCAGGCCCTAACAGCGCTCTACCATCACTCTTTAATAGATTCACTTACTGGCCAAAAGACACTAGGAGGCAAAACTATAAGTTAAACCAAGATGAGAGATGGTTAAAGGCTTGAAAGGTTATTTTTGGTGAAAACTGCACAAACTTTAATGACAAGAACAAAGTCTGTGTATAATCCTGGTGTTACAGTGCAATCAGCATCCAATGTGCAGTTCTAATGGACACTTACATGTAATACTGTATGCTTTCATTCACCATACTCAGAAATCCCAGGTGATTCTTAGATGATTGCTGGTTCAGGCGGGCCACCATAGCAAAGTGCTTTGGTTTCCATGGTAAACGTTGTTTAGAGCAGGTGGTTTGAAGCATTCCCTCTTTGTGTGAATGCAGCTCTGGTAAAAACATAAGAGGTACCTAGAACATGAAGTGAGGTGGCTTCATTCTCTTGTGCCACTGTATGAACTTAAATATTAAGCACAAGTGTTCCTACACAAATTTTAATGAAAATATACAATATGTTACTCCAGCACAATTGAAATGAAACCCCCTCCACTTCTAATTTTCATATGAACACTCTTCTGCTATTTTCTCTTATGACGTACAGTACATAGTTGCTTTATGTCACGTCATGCAACTGGAGATTTAAAGAGGTATTTGAGGGCTCATAATGTTGAAAGAGTCTCAGGAGATCAGATCTAGGATCAGGTTTCCTCTCCGTTTTGTAACCTTATCCATTTATGATCTAAAAGGCGAAACTGATAGATCAGCCCTCTTGCTCTAAGATGCTTTATGCTTACGGGCCCAGGTCGAGGTACCGTACTTTTTAAAATGATATAGCAGTACCCTCACAAGGAATTTGAAGGAGCAACTCTTTGGCAACCAACCCCCGTTCTTTAATGACTATACCTCACTGTTAATAAATAACTTGCTACTAGTGTCACCTCTTATATCTTAGTCACAGATTTGTCCAGAAGGTTGTCAGTCAGAACAGGATTACCCTGTCTGGCTCACGTCTATACGAGCCACTGAGCCTGTCAGCACAATCAGCCATGTCTTTATTAAGGTACATTGACGTTAGTACGCACGCAATGACTGGTTGCGACTATTTTTAAATGGATGACACAAGTAACAGCAATCATATCCAAGAGGAGGTTGTATGGGCGTTATGGCTATTGCATAATAACTAAAGACCAATCAAGGAACGGGGGAGGTTTTGATGCAATGCAGGAAGGCATTGAAAAATCTGCATTCCCTTACACTTGAGGCGTGATGTGAAAAGCAAACTCTGAACATACCGATCTTAATGAGTGCCATAGGCTCTTTAAGGAACACAGTGAGTCGGGACTTTTTAATCTAATCTAGGTGATGCCTCTCACAGTTTATCTATCACGATGCTGCATTGGATGAGCTTCTTTCTCACTGGTGCAACTCCCAAACAAAAGATTTACATTTTTGATACTATAACCTTTCTGCATTTGAACGGATCTCTATGGGAATTGGGGTGGGGGGGTTGGGACTAGATTAAATTGTAAATTACACGGGAATCTGTAAATGCGTGTACTTGTAAAACTGAGGAAAACAGCCACAGGTTTACTCCATAAACCTAGACTGGACTAAGGACTAAACTAGTCCGCGTTCGTGTTCATGTCATTCAGAAATAGCGAACTGGAGAGAAGTACTTTGAAAGCAAATTTATTATTCACATTAGGAATATAATACATTATTTACAGTCATCTTTACACACTGTGAATATCCACGTGTGGGTTTACCCTCTAATGGAAATGATTTCTCATTCATGGATATTGTAGATCCTGTGGTTTTGAAGTAATAGTGGCATGGCCATGGATGCTCCATGATCTTCTACTGTACATGTCAAGGTGAAATAAGGAAACAATTTATTACTTTTCATTTATCTGCAGCATGTATTATAACTGCAATATAAATGCTTGAATCAAAATGGTTTACATGTACTTGCCTGCAATGAGTTTTGAAATGCTTGTTTAAAGGTAGTCCTCTGTTGTCATCTCCTAAAAAAAAATAATAAACAAAACTTGACCATTAGCTTCTGATGACAAAATGAACACCTAGCTGCTTTTTGTCATAACCCCCAGCCTAAACTCCCAGCTTAACTAGATAATTGACACTCACACTTAATTCTGTTGCAGGTAGAACTTCATCAACAAAGGTGGCATTCATGTAACCTTCTCCCAAGGAGTCCTCGTCAGAATCATCTACGCCCACGCTGAAGGCTTCTCTCATCTTCTCCGGCATCAGACTGTCCAGAATAACCACCATTGCGCCGATAACCAAGCAAAGCACACCTGCCAAGAGACCCCAATTCTTCAGTCTTCATTAATGTTACTAATATTTACAAGCCATTATCAGCAATGACTTTTTAAAGCTCTTGGTGTAGGCATTTGTTTTCTTGAATTACATCAAATGTACATGCAAGCACTTTATATACAGTAGCTTATACATACTACGTAGTATAACCCACTATATACTGTACTGATAATTCTTGCAGTGTGGACTTTTATGATGATACAGGAAGTTATGAGGCTCAATTGTACATAATTGCACAACATAACTAACCACTCCTGAAATAATTTTATAAAAATGTAGTTTGTACCATAATGCAGTTTTTGTGGGCTTTATTGGACTGTATAGTTTATTCAAGATATTGACTGTGAGAAACAAATCTAAAAATTAAAGCAAGGGTCTGGAACTCAGCAACAAATTTTGACTGAAGAAACCAGGTGAGGCTAGTTAACTTCAATCAACAAAACAAACTGTTTAATTCAGCAGAGAGGGAAGATCGGTTTTACCCGTGGCAAGGGACAACCAGAACGAGAGGCTGAAATGTATCTGAAAGGAAACGGTCCCTATGGTGAAGGTGCAGGCTGGGATGTTCTGCGTGGTGGCGAAGGAGGCCAGGGAGAAGAAGATAAAGGTTCCCGTGGCAACCATCATATAGCCAGCATACAGGATGACCGGCAGGCTAAAGAGGATGTTGGCAACCAGCCAGCAGCAGAATGCTGTCCTGTAAAAGGCGAAAGCAAGAGCAGAAGGGGATTTGGGGTGCATTGGGGTGTAAGAGGCAGAGTTTATTAACCTTTATTTATACAGGGTAGGTTGACTGAGCACGCATTCTCTTTTACAGCAACGCTGTAATGCTTTTTAACACCCCCTAACCTGCATGTCTTTGGATTTTGGGAGGAAAATGGAGTACCCAGAAAAACCCACGCAGACATGGGAAGAGCATGCAAACTCCATGCAAAAATTCCCCAGACAGGATTCAAACTTCTTGCTGTGAGGTGACGGTGCTAGCCACTGCACCGCCAGTTTACAGGGAGTATAAGGAAAGGAATAAAGAAACAAAACTCCATTCATTTCTGATTTACTGAAATGATCCTTGTCCAGCTGTCCCCTAGTAGTGGAGTAGTAGTAGTATTCATAGTAATAATAATAATAATAATAATAATAATAATAATAATAATAATGACTACACATGGCTCAAAGTACTTGTGATAAAACAGCATTACAATAGTGAATTAGTAAAACAAGAAACCAACGCAAATGATACAGAAATGATGCCATTATAATTATACCCTTGTTAAAAGCATGTTTATTAAAAGACTTAAAAATGATGATAGGCTGAGCTGCTCATATTTGAGTCACTGGCGTAATCGTACCACATGGTGGCGGATGCGTACTGGCCGGAGTATCTGTACTGGTAGTAGAGGCCACAGGGGCTGTTGAGGGTGAACTTTTCAGCAATGTACAGGATGGGATTGGGAAGCCCCTTCTCCAGGGCATCGGTGTAGTCCTTGTCTAAAACATCTGTCCACCTGAACACTTCATTGTAGTCTATAGTCTCATTCAGCTGCTCCAACGGGTCGCCTGTTGATACATCATGTGAACTTAATATTGTGATTTAGAAATGTTGATGGAATAGCTCAGGGTTCTGTATTCTCAGCACTTTGATAATTGAGCAAGGGGGGAAAAAAAGTTTTTATTCAGATCCATCAAAAATGGTGACAATATAAATGTCTGCATCAGTACAGTTGCAGCATATTCCCTGCTAGTGACAGATTAATCAGTATTAGATATGCATATGACTAATGAATCTACTTTTTTATGTATTATTCCCCCCAATACATTCTTTCATTGATTGAATGTGGACAATGTTTAGCCAATACGAGCCATTCTTATATAGAATTTTGCTCCATGCAAAAGTGGAAGTCGTAGTGCGATACCAGGGGCCTCATTTATAAAAAAATAAAAAAAAGTACTTGGACGTCATCTTTCACTTTCACGTAAGCGCATTTATTTAAATTGACGTTGAGCATTATTTATAAAATTGGCTGCGCTTGTTTAAAATAGCGTAGGCCTATGTCTGTCGTATGTACGTCCACAAATTAACTTCAAATTGAAAGCAATGAGCTCTGTAATTGGGACCTGGTGCCAACTGGTCACATACATTTAGTAGAAAGTTTTAATTTTCAACACCAATAAGCGTTCACGCGCGGCTCTGAAGCCTGCATAACCAGCAGGTAGCTTAATATGCGTAGTGGAGCTACGACTGTTTCCACGGTCAAATGGAGTCATGTTGAAACGTAAATCGCTACTTTGTTGTGATGTTCTACTACACCACATGTAAGATCTAAAGTACTTTCTATACATGAGGCCCCAGCCATGACAAGAATAAAAGATTCACGCGTTAGCCCTGTAAGACGGAGGTAACATACACGCACAGAAGTTACCTTTTAGAGTGATGTTGATCCCCGACAGTCCTACATGCAGTCCCACCTCAGCGCTCACAAACGCGCTGCTGAACGACTTGTAAGTGGTGTTCGCCTTCACGTTGGCAGTAGCCCAGTCACTTGTGAAGTTGACAGCTAAATGGAACATAATTCGCTGCTTAAAGGAAGAACACGGGTAAGGCAAATTCTTAGAACGGACGGCAAAAAGCGAGCAGGGCAGAATGCTGCCCCTACTGGATTATGGCAGCAGTGGTGATTAAGGGCAACTTTCATAATAGTAGCCGTTTCAAGTGCCGATGCCTGAAATGTATTTTCTGTATTTATATCCGTGCCTCATTATGGTCACGGTCCAGATCCCGCCAGTAAGCTAAGTATTTCAGTTTAATAACATGTTTTTCTTTGTTAATATTCTTAACATATTTATACTACACTGCCTGGTCCAAAAAAAAGTCGCGCACACTAATATTTTGTTGGACCGCCTTTAGCTTTGATTACGGCACGCACTTGTCGTGGCATTGTTTCGACAACATTTATTTCCGTCCAGAGTTGCATTAATTTTTGGCCGAGAACTTGTATTGATGACCACTAGTCCAACCACTCCGTAAAGTCTTCTCCAGCACATCCCAAAGACTTTCAATGGGGTTAAGGTCAGAACTCTGGTGGCCAATTGATATGTGAAAATGATTCCTCATGCTCCCTGAACCACTCTTTCACAATTTGGGCCCGATTAATCTAAGCATTGTCGTCCTGGAATATGCCCATTGATGGGATAACCTGGTCATTCAGTACATTCAGGTACTCAGCTGACTTCATTTTATTGCCGCATAACATTGCTAAGCCTAGACCTGATCAATTGAAGCAACCCCAGATCATAACACTGCCTCCAGAGGCTTGTACAGTGGGCACTAACACTGCCTCCAGAGGCTTGTACAGTCGGCACTATGCATGACGGGTGCAACGGCAAAAAAAAAACATTTGGCCAGGCAGTTTATTTATAATCCACACAGCTGTACCAGTAAAATTGATGAGGCAATGATTTTTCTGGAGTTGTAGTTTAAAATCAGCGTTTGCAGAGCAAACACTTATATGTTAACACCGCTCAAGGTATAGCCTAGGCCAGGGGTTTTCAAAGTGGGGGCCTCCAGGGGGGCTAATTGGAAGAGAGAGGAAAATAGAAAATGCAAAAAAAAAAAAATAATAATAAAATAACATTTATATAAAAATAAAAATTTCAATTCAATTCATAAGATTATTGTGCCGGTTTAAAATAAAATATAGATTGTTATAAACCCTTTCATATCGAAATGAGGTCTTTGCCATGCCCTTCTTTCAATCGCAGCCAATAACTATCCGTCTGCCTGTCAGTCAAAGCGTTACGTTGAGCTGCCAACGGCCCGATTATTGTTATGTTCGGAGTCTGAATTTGTTGTATTTTAATTTTCATTTAGTTATTTGTGGTTTCACTGTCCTGTGTTTTGTATTTCTGTCACTCCCTGTCTTCATCACAACTTCCGGGAGTCTGTGGGGATTTCGGGTTTCTCTGTATTTCCTCTCATTCCTTCCTTCTTACTAAATTATGTAATTGTAAATAATACTAATTAACTAACAATCACTAACATCTTAGAATTAGGGTCTACTAATCTAATGACTAACTTGTGTATATAATACTAAACAACTAACTGACTAACATTAGGGATTTAGAATTTTCTACTAACATTACTAATTACTAATTTATCTTGAGTTTCTACCTGCAGCTGTCATTCTCCCTCGTTATCCTATCCCTGTATCTATCTGTGATTTCGCATTCTCTGCACTTGTGTCCACTTACGTGTTCCTCCCCTTCGAGCTGTGCACTGGTTACCTGTTAAACTCCAGGTCTGTTATCGTCATTGTTTATGTGGAAATCCAGTCCGTGTTTTACGTCTGCCCTTGTTATTGGTCCTTGTTACCCTCATTGTTCGTACCTGTGAGACATCTCCCCTCCCTGCTTCCTCACACCTGATCCTCATTGTTTCTTGTCTCCCTCTGTGTATTTAACCCAGTAGTCCTAATCCCTCGGCGTGAGTCCGTCACTTCTTTATAACGTTTTGTTTGTTTTCTCATTCTATTCTGAGTGGTCTATTTTCGTGCCTCTATTGATTGCCTGATTTTGACCTCTGTCCGGGTTCACACATGGCTGGCTAAATGGCTATAAGTCATCAAGGGTCTGAGCTATCGAACGAGCCCCAAACCATCACTCTGTTGCCAGATATGGAGTAGATGTGGATGGATCACTGCAAGGGTTATTTTTCCTGACTAATTTTCCTATAGAACTCTATGGGGAAAAAAGTCAGGAGAAACAACCCTTAAAGGGATCCATCCACATCTACTCCATATCTGGCCGCAGAGTGATGGTTTGGGGCTCGTTTGATACCTTAGACCAGGGGTCGGCAACTCCAGGCCTCGCGGGCCAGTGTGTATGCAGGTTTTTGCTGCCACCAATTATTTAATTAGCCCAATCGTTTACATGATCTGATATTTTAATCTACATATCCGCGATATGAACATCAGCTGTGGAATGTTCTTGTGCCGGTATGCGTGTATTGTAGCGTTCTATCATTCTGTAATTTACGAGTGAATCGGTGATTGTGTGTATGACTAATTAGCTGATTGAGCCGTGGTAACTGGTGGCAGTAAAAACATGCATACACACCGGCCCGCGAGGCCTGGAGTTGCCGACCCCTGCCTTAGACCCTTGATGACGTACAGCCATTTCGCCAGTCGTGTGTTCCATACTGTACCAGCGTAATTTACAGCTGAATCTAGTCTTACCCCCCAATTCTCATAGAGATCAGTTCAAATGCAGAGAGGTTATAGTATCGCTTGTAACAGTACCTGAAAATAAGATATCGAGTGTCTTTTGATGTTGATTGGTCACAGACTTCAGGAAGTAACAGCATGCAAAGGATATGCAACCAAATTTTAAATATGATACTTTAAAAATATGTTAAAGCAAAATATTCTAATTTTCTGACACTGAATTTTGGGTTTCATTAGCTGTAAGCCATAATCATCACAATTACAAGAAATAAAGGCTTGAAATATTTCACTATGTGTAATGAATCTATATAATATGAGTTTCACTTTCTGAAATTAGTGACAAAAAATATATAACTTTTTCACGATATTCAAATTTTTTGAGCTGCACCTGTATGCCTATAGCGTAAGCACACGTTAACGGTCCAATTACTTTCATGTAGCCTACACCAATCGAAGATAAAGCAAATAAATGCGTAGGCCTACATGTGTTTTACTTACCAACAATCACTGCGCCTGTGAATAAACTGAGGATCATTCTGAACATCCAGAAAAGTCTCTAAAAAGGACAAACGGTAGATATCAAGCACTTAATTCTGCAGTTCAAAAGAAATGTATTGCCAAATATAATTGTCAAATTATAATTGTATAAACAGAATTATACATGTAATTGGAACCACCTCAATAATCAATATTACAGTAGCTACATTAACATAATCAAAAATAATAATAATACGAATACACAGCCTTCAATGCAACGACTATTTTGCAGAAATACAATCTACAAAAATGGCTTCGGCTACCTTGTAGCCTACAGCAGCCTACTTACAGCTTTGCCACGTATCCCTGGGAGAACAATGATGAAAGTGGCGGCTAAAACTAGGAAGACCAGGATGACTGTCAGTAGGTCGAGATTGAAGATGAAGGGAGTCATTTGTTTGGGGTAGAATGGGTAAATGCCATCGTAGAATGTCATCTCTCCCCAGATCGCAGTCTAAGCCTAAAAGCACAAGATAGTACAATGAGAACAGTTCGCTGATAGTCCTCAGTTACCGCCAAGACGGAGAGATAGGAGACTAGGGATACTCTCTTCAGGGACTGATTCAAACCTGGGGAAACCAGATAAGTGGAATTTCTGGCCAGTCGGTGGCAATTCATCTAATAACTATCAGATAGAAAAGAAAACCAGCAGCATCCTTCTGCTAGCCTGGGATAGACCGTTACTTGATTCGTCTGCATTGATTAAACGAGCCATATAGGCTACTCTGTAATAGAGCGCAACAAGGGGCTTAATACAATACAACAATAGCAAAAAAGAATCATAATATATATATCTATTTGCAAGTATAATACATTGAACATGGATATTACATCTGAATTCGTTGTAGTATCCATGGCAATGGTCTGGCAAGGAAGTTCCTGCAGCTAATGGAAGTCAATAAACAGATACATTATTCACAAAACTAAACAATATTCTGTAAAATAGTAGCTATAACAACCCATGTGTCATCAGGCCTCTATCTCAAAGTTACCGATATTATAAGGCATAGTCTACTCACCCGCAACAGAATTACAAAATATGAAAATTTTCAGTCAGTTTCAAGTCAGAATATATCTGGCGAGGAGCGGTTGCACCACTTATATAGCCTATATGTCACCACGATGTATGATATGATTATTCATATGCATTCACTAAAATTATCGTAGAAAAGGGTGTGTGAACCAACAATGGCCATCCCATATCAGGAAACGCTCACCTTAGTCTGGACCAAGCACTCGAGTACAAGACTCCCCGCATCTTTGCACGCGTCGGTTTCTCCCGTTATAGGCTAGTTACATGCAAAATTGATCATTCGCTACTTTAATTTTTTGTTCGTTTAACTAATTTAAAGGGAACGGAAGCCGCGTTTAAACCGTAAATATCATACATTTTAAACGATATTCCTCTCCGCAATTCATCCAACAGCTGAGGTGAGTTACATTTAAACTAATTGTAGCCTATTAAGCAACACTGTTAAATCTAACATTATACATTTCAATGTTTAGCCTATTTCCGAGAAAATAACTCACATTTAAAGAATTGTACAAATAGCTATCAACTTACCTTGTGCTCCTCAAGTGTCGCTTGACTGCCAACGCGCCCTCTTTGTAAGTAAGTTTAGATAAAACTAGATCTTGTTCCTGCATTGTTCAGATTCTTTGAGGCGTTATAAGAGAGTAGGGTATCATGTTTTTGATCGCCGTCTTCTGATTAATTAAATTAATTGACTGATGAAAATGTATTGGCAGAATGTCTGAGTATAGCCAGGCAATATGTGATAAAACAGTATGTTACGAGAACGTTTGAGAAGAAATGAACACATTTTACGTTTGACTTTTGAGTAGAAAAGATCCTGTGCTGTCTGTTCAACGCGTGACCTGAAGTGCCCCAGAAGTGCTTGCTTCAAGAAGGGGCTTCGCTTCTGTGGGTCTCTCTGCAAGAATGGATTTGCGTAGGAAAGAGTACTTGCACGCCTCCACGGTACTAATCGTAATATCCATCATCAACTCCGCGTGTAAGTAATCACAACTTCATTGTGAATTTTACCCTGCAGCAGAGTTAGGCCTATAGGCTAAATATTTGATTTAAAAAAACGTGTTTGTGCATTTTATTTATCACATGCAAGCAAACTAATACTCAGCTCTCACCCTGGTTATGGCAATACTCAATACTATGGCAAGATTATTGAAATGGTCAGATAAACGCCTTTATCGGATTATCTTTATCTGTGTAAGGTCATGATCGGGCTATTCAAACCCCGATTAAAAGACACTGGCTGTGTCCCAATTCGCCATAAGGCAGAGATTTTAGATATACAGGTGCAGCTCAAAAAATTAGAATACCGTGAAAAAGTTCAATATTTTTTGTCACTCATTTCAGAAAGTGAAACTCATATATTATATAGATTCATTACACATAGTGAAATATTTCAAGCCTTTATTTCTTGTAATTTTGATGATTATGGCTTACAGCTAATGAAACCCAAAATTCAGTGTCTCAGAAAATTAGAATATTTTGCTTTAACATATTTTTAAAGTATCATATTTAATATTTGGTCGCATATCCTTTGCATGCTGTTACTTCCTGAAGTCTGTGACCAATTAACATCAAAAGACTCTCGATATCTTATTTTCAGGTACTGTTACAAGCGATACTATAACCTCTCTGCATTTGAACTGATCTCTATGGGAATTGGGGGGTGAGACTAGATTCAGCTGTAAATTACACTGGTACAGTATGGAACACATGGCTGGCTAAATGGCTGTAAGTCATCAAGGGTCTGAGCTATCGAACGAGCCCCAAACCATCACTCTGTTGCCAGATATGGAGTAGATGTGGATGGATCACTGCAAGGGTTATTTATCCTGACTAATTTTCCTATAGAACTCTATGGGGGGAAAAAAGTCAGGAGAAACAACCCTTAAAGAGTGATGGTTTGGGGCTCGTTTGATACCTTAGACCAGGGGTCGGCAACAGGCGTCCCGCGGGCCATTGTTGGCCCGCCAGCAATAATATTTGGCCCGCCAGATAATTTTGAGATTTGGAAAAAAAATAATAAAATCTGTTTAAAATTTTATTTTTTTTATTTTTTATTTTTTTACAATATCGAACCGACAGTCCCACGTATATGCTATAATGTCCGAATAGAGAATCTACCCACACCTGAAGAATGCTTATTGTACTTTTATCCATGTTGAGAGTGAATGACACGCACAGACAATCAGGCAGCGGGCTGCACTGACGCTGAACCCCTAGAGCCAAGCTGCTTTCGTCAAATATCCTTCTTACATTACAATCTCTCCAGTGTATTTATTGACATCACATAAGCCCAAGCCCCCTCTTCAACCAGACTCTAGATTCTGTCCAAATCTCCCCCAAATCTGGGTTTGGGCAAGTGTCTGCAAAAAATGTAGCCTCTCTTAGTGCTCTTAGTGTTTGTAATATTGAAATTATTGTCTCGGTCAGGGATGTTTTAGCTACTAGGCGGTCGAGGAGAGGGCCGGTTCTGGTTCCCGTCCCCCTCGGAGACCTCGGTCCAGCTAAGATGCGATCAGCACATGCGACCAGTGTGACTCCAAACATCATTTTAAATATGGCTCTGATTAATGCCAGATCGCTAGCAAATAAGACTTTCCTGCTGAACGATTTTTTCACTTCCCGTGAGCTGGATTTTATGTTCTTGACGGAGACCTGGCTACATGTCGGTGAGTCCACACCTTTCTCCGAACTCCTCCCTCCTGACTACATTTCTCAGCGCCCCACGGACCACTGGCAAAGGTGGTGGGCTTGCTTGTGTTTTTAAATCAACTTTTCACTGTCGGCAGATTCCATCTGTCACTTACTCTAGCTTTGAGCTGCAGCTCTTTGAACTGAATTCCTCTCCTCCCTTGCTGTGTGCGGTGGTATATCGTCCACCTAAGTATAATAAGAATTTTATCCAGGATTTTGAGAACTTTCTGGCTGGAACTATGGTGGATTTCGATATTTTTTTAATTTCTGGTGATATGAACATTCATGTCTGTTGTGAATCCAGTCCTCTGGTTAAAGACTTCTTGTCTCTGATTGATTCCTTTAATCTTACTCAGTGGGTCTCTGGTCCGACGCATGAAAAAGGGCACACACTAGACCTAGTGCTGTCTTATGGTTTGAGTGTCTGTGTTAAAGAAATATGTGATAGTGCTTGTATTTCTGATCACATGCCTGTTTTATTTTCTGCTGTTGTTCCATGCGCTGTAGTTGCTACTCGTCCCCCTGCACGCCGTTTTCGTGCTATAAACACTGACACCTCGTTGCAATTTTCTACAGCTTTTAATGACTTTGTGCTCTCTAGTGTGGATGGGTATGGTGCCCTAAATGTAGAGGAGCTTGTTGCTCTTTTTAACTCCACTTGCACTAGCATCCTGGACTCCATCGCCCCCTTGAGGAGTAAACACCCCAAGGCACTTTCTGAACCATGGATAAATGACTATCCGTGCGCTCAGACGCTCATGCAGGCGTGCTGAGAGAAAGTGGAAGAAGGACAAGTTGCATGTCTCGTTTGGGATTCTACAGGACTGTTTAATGGAATACCAGAGAGCCATGAAGGCTGCTAAAACCGAGCACATTTCCAACCTTGTCTCTAAGAATATTCGTAATCCCAAGGTTCTGTTTAATACTCTTGACTCTCTTGTAAACCCTCGTGATACTGCCCCTGTTGTACCATCGCCTGCTCTCTGTAATGATTTTCTCAATTTCTTTGTTGAGAAAATCTTGTCTCTTCGGTCTGTACCCTCTCTCGCTGCTCCTGACCCCTCTGCTCCACCTGTGTGCCCAGCTGTTTTTGACGAGTTTAAGCCCATATCCTTGTCCTAACTGTCTGATGTTGTTCATGAGCTGCGGCCTACAAATTGCCTCTCTGACAGTGTTCCCTCTCGCCTTTTAAAAGAGGCATTTGATTCAGTTGGCTCTTCTATTCTTGTTTTGGTTCATGCCTGTTTTAGTTCAGGAGTTTTTCCAGCTCCTTTTAAACATGCTATAGTGCAGCCACTAATCAAAAAGCCTAATTTGGACCCCTCTGTTCTCTCAAATTTCAGGCCCATCTCTAAACTGCCTTTTCTGTCCAAAGTATTGGAGAAAGTAGTCTCTATCCAATTGCAATCTTTTCTAGAGAAAAATGACGTCTATGAGAAGTTTCAGTCTGGTTTTAGACCTCGTCATAGCACTGAAACTGCTCTTTTAAGAATGTTTAATGATCTTGTGTCAACTGTTGATTCTGGGTGTGCTGCTATCTTGGTAACATTAGATCTGACCGCTGCCTTTGATACTGTGGATCATAAGACCCTTTTATCCTGCCTAGAACAGTGTGTTGGCATCAAAGGTGCTGCCCTCATGTTATTTCAGTCATATTTGACTGACAGGAGTTTCTCTGTCCATTTGGGTGAATTCTCCTCAAATGTGGCCCCTCTTACCTGTGGTGTCCCCCAAGGCTCCATTTTAGGCCCTTTATTATTTTCTCTTTATATGCTGCCCCTGGGTTCCATTTTACGTAAGCATAATGTCTCTTTCCATTGTTATGCTGATGATGTCCAAATCTACCTTCCTTTAAAAGTAAAGTGCAAGGACTCCCTCGAGCCTCTGCTAGCTGGTCTTAACGACATTAAGATTTGGATGGATAAAAATTTTCTCAATCTTAATGACGCTAAGACAGAGGTTATTGTGTTTGGTCATCTGGTTAGTTTAAATGACTCTGTTGGTGTTTTAGGGCCCCTCGCCGCCAAAAATCGCTCTTTTATCAAAAGCCTCAGTGTCACTTTTGATAGTGGTTTTAAATTTGACAGACAAATTGGCTCTGTGGTCAAAGGTTCCTTTTTTCAGTTGAGGCTCCTGGCCAAAGTAAAGCCCTACCTCTCTCCTAAGGACTTGGAGAGGGTTATCCATGCCTTCATCTCATCTAGGCTGGATTATTGTAATGCTTTGTATGTGGGTCTAGACCAGCTCTCCCTACGACGCCTGCAGTTAGTGCAAAACGCTGCTGCGCGCCTTTTGACCGGCACAAAGAAGCGTGACCACATTACACCGGTGCTGGCTTCCCTGCACTGGCTTCCTGTTCGCTTCAGGATTGATTTTAAAATTGTGATGTTTGTGTTCAAGGCGTTGAATGGTCTGGCCCCTCAATACTTAGCTGAACGTCTCCATGTTCGCACCCCAGCTAGAGCACTGAGGTCATCAAATGAATTACTTTTAGATGTCCCAAGGTCTAGGCTAAAGACAAAAGGCGACCGAGCTTTTGCGGTGGCTGCCCCTAAGTTGTGGAACAGTCTGCCACTGCAAATTAGGTCTGCCCAGACCCTAGAGACTTTCAAGTCACAGTTGAAGACTCATTTATTTTCATTAGCTTTTTAAATTTTTGTATTGAATTTGTAATTTGTATTTGTATTTTGTATTTCTTAAATTGTACTTGTATTTTTATATTTCTTATTGTATTTATTTATTTACTTATTTTGACTGTGCACTTTATATTGTATTTTGTAATTCTGTTTTTATATTGTAAAGCACTTTGGTGCAACGGTGGTTGCTTTTAAATGTACTATATAAATAAAGTTGACCTTGACCTTGACCTTGACCTAGTAGTGAATCAAAATAAGTAGGTGGACAACACGTGGTGCTGAAATAGCCAACATGCGGTGTGTGGTTTGAAAAAAATAACACCAGCTCAGTAAATCATTCAAACTTAATGTTTACTTATATGTGACTGCACCACACATGTAAACAGTAACAAAGCAAATTCAGTTTAATTTTATGAAAAACATCAAAAACAACAAAATCGGCGCAAAAAAAAGCTTGATCCGCTTGATCATGGAGTGCGAGGGGTGGTGGTGCATAGGCCTATGCTCCTGAAACGACAGAGCAAACACGCTACATTAGGGATAATAATTAAATGAGCCATTCATTAAAAATATAAAAAATACAATTAGGCTATTAAATGCAATAACGACAGGCTTAGTACTCACTTAATGTGAAAACTGGCATCTCCCATCGGTCACTATTCGTTGGATATCTGGTGATATGGACGTCACTTTAATCCGCAGGCAGTTTTCAAGGTTTTTATGCGTCAATCGATTCCTCTCGTGCGTCTTTGTGACACTGATATTTAATTGATACAACTGCTGTCCGCTGTCGGGCGTTTTGCACGTAAAGTTTTTCACTCTCTGATTACACCTGTGTAAACTGTGAAGTGACAATAAAAGAACTTGAACTTGAACTTGCTTTGGTACTCATATCGGACTTTTCTTTTGAAACACGGAATTACGTTTCAACGTTGTTGAGAATCACAACACAAACTCGCTAGTCAAGCCAAAATACTGCAGTGCAATGGATTCGGTGAGTAATCCCCACTGCTGCCTAGTTAAGAAATGTATTCACATTTTTCGAAAGAAAAGTCAGATCATTACACCAGATCCCGATATGAGGACCAAAGCATTAGAACGTGTCACATTTTTTAACGATCCATTACTTAAATTAGCCTTTTATTATGTTCTAGCCCGCCACCTAGTGGCTCAGAAAAAAATTGGCCCGAGGCCAAATTTACTTGCCGACCCCTGCCTTAGACCCTTGATGACGTACAGCCATTTCGCCAGTCATGTGTTCCATACTGTACCAGCGTAATTTACAGCTGAATCTAGTCTTACCCCCAAATTCTCAGAGATCAGTTCAAATGCAGAGAGGTTATAGTATCGCTTGTAACAGTACCTGAAAATAAGATATTGAGAGTCTTTTGATGTTGATTGGTCACAGACTTCAGGAAGTAACAGCATGCAAAGGATATGCGACCAAATATTAAATATGATACTTTAAAAATATGTTTAAGCAAAATATTCTAATTTTCTGAGACACTGAATTTTGGGTTTCATTAGCTGTAAGCCATAATCATCAAAATGACAAGAAATAAAGGCTTGAAATATTTCACTCTATGTGTAATGAATCTATATAATATATGAGTTTCACTTTCTGAAATGAGTGACAAAGAATATTTAACTTTTTCACGATATTCTAATTTTTTGAGCTGCACCTGTATATGACAAGATATGCAACTGTCGCTTTTCCCCGTTGGATTTTTTGTCCGCACAAGGGGAAGTGATCAGGCATGCACAGTAGTGTTTTCAGTTAACTTGGCAACTAAAGTTACATAACGTGGCGTGCATCTGACCGTCGCTAGCCGGATTTAAAGTTGGTTTTCGTTGGATAGTTAAAATCATAACGGGTTGTAAGTAGTAGTACTGGGTCCTGACGACATAGGCATATATAATCGAAAAAGATTTCGTCTGTCTGATAATGATTCGTTTAGCGAACTGTTCTGTAAAAACTCAATTGACCGCCAGTCATTCAATGAGTGCATGTTGTCTGTCTAATAAGTTCCAATTGCGGACGTTCCAGCCCGGAAGTTGGACCTCTTGCTTCGCTCTTTGCCTAAGGTCCTCCTTCAGGACCGCACTTTGGTGACTTGAGAGGGTGCGCACTCAAGGTGTGCAAGTGTATGAGGGTGCAAGGGTTTAAAAGGAAATAATTTGGACACACTTCATGAAACAGCTCAGTCAAAATTCCTGTTGTTCAATAAAGTTAACGTTATGGGTGAAAAAAAATAGTTAAAAACAGGGATCCTGAATTTTATGCAGAAACTACCAGTGTTTGTGCACGCTTTTGTTCAAAACCAAGCAGTTACACACAGGAGTTCTACTAATCAAACAGTGGTTAAATCCAGTGAAAAGCCGTTCACTCTGTGTTCGGAGTTTGATGAAACTGATGGTCATTTAGTCCGTCCCTACTCTCTACTACTCCCTACTCCCTACACAGAAGTAACAATAGCGATCAGCGACAATTGAGCTGATTAAATTCGGCACAATAACTACCATAATTTCAATTTGACACCTCAACTTTTTGTTTAAACAGCCCGCTAGCTACCTGGCTACACTGTCTGACGACAGTGGGAAAAACTAGCCAATGCTATGCAAGAAGTATGAAGCTAACATTAGCCTGCAGCAGCCTTGATAAGGGGGTTATCAGCTACCATTACCAGTGGCGGCCGGCCTATAGAGGGCGCTGGGGCGCCGCCCCCCCTCCCCCACATACAAATTTTAAAAAAAGTTTAAAAAAAATTATTATTTTTTATTATTATTTAATTTTTTTAGTAGCTTAAAATTATTATTTTTTATTATTATTTTTTATTATTATTTAATTTTTTAGTAGCTTAAACATGTTATATGTTGGCCTTGCGTTGTCTAAAGTTTAATACATTACATATGCATGTTCCGGGGACTGCGGGGCGCCGGTAACGTTATGGTGAATCAGAGCACTCATTCATTTTCAGGCGAGCCCCCTGATACTGCTGCCTGATTCGCCGCCAAAAAAGGAAGTCCCCGGGCGCAGGCCTGTGCGCCCCGGACTATCCTACCCTTTTCTGATTAGTCCTCATGGTTTATGATATTATTTGATTGGATTTAAGGCATGTTTATCACGCCCAGCCGGCATCTAGCAGGATATCACTGCGAGTGCGCAAGTACTACGGATAGGTTCAGTCGGCTGCTACTCATTCATTCAAGTAGACCTGTCCTAGACCAAGCGAGAGAGATAATTCGAAATGTCTTCTTCAAGTGGAACAGAAAGCAAAGAAAATTCGGTTATTTCTTTGCAAAAAGAACCTTTCTCAAGGCGTTCATTGGGAGAAACGGGTCGGGCTCGGTCACGGCGGCCGAACAACTAGCGAACATTTTACTTTTGAACTACAGTAAAACCTTGACATACGAGTGCACTAACTTACGAGTATTCCGAGCAATTTCTTGTTTCGCCTTACGAGCCTAGACCCGAGTTACGAGCCGAGCAAGCGGAGCATTGCGAATGCGAATGCAATTTCGGAAATTGCATTCGCATTTCCGAAAAATTCTGAAGGGAAGGAAGAAACAAACCACCATGGATAGGTTTTTATCGAAACGCCCTGCAGATCAGTCAGAAAAGCGTGACGAAAAAGCCAAAAATCTATGAAAAAGATGCAAACGTCACTGATGAAGATTAAGTGTAAGTGAAGAATAATAATGTAGCAATTAAGTTTAGAACCAGTTTATTTCTTTATATTCTATTTTATTATCTTTGTATTATATTTTGTATTAATTATTTATAATTTATAAATACATTTCTCATTTTTATAACAACGTAACAAAGAAATTAGGGTGTTTTTTGGGGGGCTGGATCGGATTAATGGTATTTAAATTAATTTCAATGGGGAAAATTGATTTGATATACGAGTAAACCGAGTAACGAGCTCGGTCACGGAACGAATTAAACTTGTATGTCAAGGTATTACTGTACTAATTGGGATGGGTTAGCTTACTGCACATGGTGCTTCAAGTTGTTTTTGGTGAAAATATAGTGTGAAATAAATAAAAATGATACCGAATATTGTGTGTGTCTGTTATCTACCAATAAAACAATGCCTTTTGACGGTCATTTAGGTGCCCAGTGACCACTAAACAGAGAAGCTGTAACCATGGTAACAACAACTGCGTGACAGGGAAACACAATGTCAGCGCTTCAGTGCCTTAACTGCGTCGGGCTCGGGTCGGGTTCGGACATAAAAAGCAGAATTCCTGTCGGGTTCGGGTCGGGCTCGGTCGGGTTCGGACAGAAATATGCGGCCCGATCCGCACTCTAGTTCAGTGATGTCTTACTTGAAAAACTGTCCTCCACTGTTGCCAATCAAACTGTCTTATGCAACTGAGACACACGGTAGCTTGTTTTTTCTGTTTAAAGTCATAGTCAGATGTATTTTTTTTTTTTTAGAAATGCTAGCGCCCCAACCTATATTTAGATCACCAGCCGCCACTGACCATTACGTAGGCCTGATGATGATGATGATGATTAATTCTATTAATGTCGACTCCATGATAATAAAATAAGATACCCATCATCATAATCGCAACGCTATCATAAAGTGAGACCGTCACCCACTGCCGGTGGTCACTCAGTCAGTCAATGTCAAATAGCGCAGCATAAGCTATTTGGCATTGTTTTTGTAGCTAGCATAGTTCCCTAATGCAGTCGCAACTTCAGCTGACTATTCTAACGTTAACTAGCTAACGTTGTTTTGTCAGCATCGCGTTGGCTAAGCCCACGTTGCTGTGAGTGACCTAGGTCTATATCGTATCATCATAATATTATTAAAATTATTAGGCTAAGGGTTCCTTTGATAAAGATTCGCGAAAAGGCTGTATAATATACAACACCTGTAGCTCTACTGTGCTAAAATGTATGCCTGCTTATGTATTAGCCTACAGGAAGAAAAAAATAATAACGTTTTCATTTCCAACAACAGGCAACAAAGTTGTTCCATGTTTATTTTCAGTCAGGTATGGTGGTAACTATTAGGATATATATGGTATGGATTAGTGTTATTATTATCTGTGGGGTAGCTCTCCACCTACAGTAAGTTCAAATTGTTTGATGCTGCTGTCCATTGAGCATGCACCTTCACGTGGTAGGCGCATGAACTGTAGGTCAAACTCCCCAAACAAACAAGCACACTAATTATTTAATTGCCCTATCACGTACAAAGATCTAACTATTACTCCTCTCTGAACATTAATATAAAACAAAAAGGTGATCTATTAACTATTAACGTATATTTGGATACTTGAAATCTGTATGAACTGAAGTTAGTATGAAATGAAATAAGATGGAACAGCTCCATGCATTCATTGAATACACAACTATTTGCTCATTACCAGTATGGTATTGTTTAAATTGTACAGCTTTTTGCCCATTTTTGTCAGGGAATTCCAACAATTCTGGACTTGAATGTATAATCATGTTGGAGAATAGTACAGTAGGTATGCATATTGAAGGGGACCGCAAGGATGGTGTACTGGTGGGTGATGTCCGACCGATTGTGGTGGGCCGGTCTGGGCGAAACAATGCCAGGGCCGATTTTTTGTCCCAGTCCAGCCCTGGAGGGGCGCATCAAGGGCTTATGGCGGCGCTCGAGAGTACCCTTGCGAAACACAAAATAAGAAATGGGACACACTAAGCCCCTGGAGGTTCTCGCAGGCACCCGCATTTGAAGTGCGCAAGTGTGAGTATTGGGACGCAGCCACTGTGGCTGAATCAGAGCCCTATCTACTGCGTCTTTTGTACTGTGTACTAGCATACTGTATACTGCTTACTGTATACTGTTTAGTGACATACAGTATGCGAAAAATATCCTCCTTACTATTATCAGCGCAAACGGAAATAAGTAGCCTATATCATCCGGGGATATTAAGAACACTCAATTTTCAGAACTGTCTTGTACTTTAAAAAAAGTATACTGAACTGGCATACTCAATAATAGGCAAGTGCGCTGATTCTGACACTGCCCGGGGCTGCGTTCGGATCCAATTTAACACATTCTCTTCTTTTGCTCTCTTCCCTCGAGTGAGCTTTCTTGTGATGAAATTTGCGACGCGCAGCAAGAAAACTTAACGTAACTTAACTTAACTTAACAGGTGCTCTGCAAGGGCAGATTGAGGAGAAACAAGCAAAAACGGAACTGAACCGCCCTCGCAACCAATATAGGAAGTGCACCCCCATAGAGTTGAAACATGACCGCCCACTTTTTCTGTGAGGAGTATTGCATTGTGGGATTCCATTCTTGCTGGAAGCTTGAATTGTATGCCCTTGGTGGAAGGGAGGATAAACAAGGGAGTGAGGGAATATAATTAATTAATTAATTATATAATTAAATTGTAAGTGAATCCCACTTGGTGTGGCTGCCATATTTCATCCCGGCATTTTGGGGATTCCCCTCTTTGATGAAAGGTAAGGGAATGACAAGAAGAAAGCATAAAATTCCGATCCAAACGCAGCCCCGTATTTTTGCCAAGAATGTTTTTTTTGGCGCATGTACACTTCTTATTCCGATGCATTTTTGAAACAACACTTGTCAGGCGGTTAAAGAATTAAAACATTATTTCTGTTGAGTATACACCAATTATGGAAAGAGTTGTGTAAGCGCAGCTATTGGAGTAATCTCATTACTTATATTCATGTGCAATAATCTAAATACTGGCATAAACTGATTACTCCCAAAAATCATGGTATTGGTGTGCATGTAAACCTAGCTATAGATTGCATTGCCTGCTATTACCTGTCAAATGTAAATTGGTTTTTAAATGGCTGTTCTATTCACATAATGTAGGTCCCTGTTTGACATTAACCTTCACAGATTCACAGTCCAGCATTACTTGGGAAGTACAGCGCTATGATGGATGGTACAATAATTTAGCGCATCACAGTCGAGGGGCAGCAGGTAGGCCGAACTATACATTCTAAGTCGCTCTGGATACCAGTATCTGCTAAAATTATTATTTTAATATGGAAATGTAAAATGCTATGCTATGTAAATTCTTAGATGCTGTGGATCATCTGTATTTGGGCATGAGATAACCTAATCGACTTTGTCAGAGGGTTTCCAGGTGATTAACCCATTGGTTTTGTTGATACGCTGTAGTGTTGAACACGCTATTTATTGTTACATTACATTAGTTATTTGGCGGACGCTTTTATCCAAAGGGATGTACAATAAGTGCATATTGAAGGTCATTGACACAACTACGAAGCAAATCCGATGAAGCACAACTTTCTCACAACATAGGAGCTATCCCTAGTAATGAACATAGAATACAGTCAGCTATACCTTCTAAGCTATAACATAGCAAAAAACCAAATAGAAAATAAAATAAACAGGAAGTACGTACTATATAGGTAGTTAGTCAAGGTGGAGTCTGAAAAAGTGCGTTTTGTGAAGCTCCTTGTTGAATGACATTGCATACATTTTGAAATCGGTCAACCCAACGATGACCTGCTTAGTGTTCATTATGTCCTAATATGGGTGATTGTTGTGACTGAATTAAATCAGGATAATGGTCAGCAGAGTACTAGGCCGGACATTTGCTGCCCGCATGCCTGCTGAGAAGGCCGTGGCATATGGATAACATCGTTGGCATGCTCTGTAATGGCGTTGTAGCGGTACAACGATGAGCCAAACGAATGAACGAATGAAAGAACCACCCAGCCGTAGCCGAAACCAAAAACACCCTTGTTAAACGGGATAGCCACGTAAACACGGGCGATACTAATACTGGTAGAAGGAAGAACAGCAAAAGGCACCCTCGGAACGTGACTATAATGCCCGATAAATGGTGAAACAAATGAAAATAAAATAACGCTCACGCTCTCCAACAACAAAGAGAGCGGGAGTAGAAAAGGAGAAGGGAAAAGAAGAAAAACCTAAACTATATTCCCTGAGCTTCTATGTAGTTATCTAAGTACAACTCTACTACGCGAATAAAGAAAAACAATCTTTTTTTAACTGCGAGCAGAGGAGAAAAAAACAACAACAACCGTAACATTCGTGAAGACACGAAATGATAAAGAAGCGCCAGGAAGCGGAACTCAGGGGTTTAAATACCTCCTGACGCGGACGACAATTGAACCAGATAATCACCTGGGCGAAAGGAAAATCCCGCAAGGGAATGCGGAGAAAAAATCCGACAGACCGAAAAAGACGAGTCGTGAAATTAGAGGAAAGGAAGGGGAAATCATGACATGCGCATTAAACCATTAGGTGACTGCTGCACCTTCTCTGAGGATAGGGACATTGTAATCCTGGAAGACACTCCTTTTTCCTATCAGGAGTACTGCGTCATGTCATGAAGGTGATTACGGAGAATCATAAAGTAGCGATAAGCATTGACCTCGCCTTCTAAGGGAATGACCGCACTCAATCCATCCGCGGGAAAACTGAACGCTTCAGCGTTTGAACAAAGCAGTCAGGAGTTCTTTAGGTGTGTGTGCCATGGGCACATGTCCATTTGTCGAGTACATGGTGAAGGATGATTCACCTGACCATATCCCCACTGATAGGCCTGCTAAACCTTATAATAAGAGGTGTGCACGTGTATACAATGTGTAAATAAAACCATATAATTAGGTGTACATGTCCATGGGCATGTATAGAAAGCATGACACATCTTGATATTGAGGCAAGATATCTATTTGGCCTCATTGTAAAATAATATTATTTAGGCCATTGAAAAGATCCCATACCATCCAAGGGTGGTCATTGGGAATGTTACTTGTGAAAACAGTCAAACGGTTTTAATCACTTAATCACCGAAGCTCCTGCCAAACGAGCTCCAACAATCACCCCTCTTTCAAAGTCACTGGGTTCTATTCATGTGAGCCATAATTATAGGGAACAAGATCTGCCCAGAATTTATATACACAACCCTGAGCATGCTGTAAAGTTAATTGTGTAATTATCTCAGGAACCATGGCAGTGTGGATTATGCGCCTGCTTTGACTCTACTTTGTGTTCCTCAGTTACCTGGGTGGGGAGGGGGGGGTCATAATTTTCTGCAATTATTAAAACATATTTCATTTAAGTGTTTCCTTCTTGTTGGTCACTACCTACATTATGCATCAGAACTTTCATGTTGGGATTTGGACATTGGGATACATACTAAAAAAGAGTGTTTCCAACAACAATGATACAAAATGGAAATCAAAGCTGAATTCACTGTCATTATTTGATCTGCAGCGAATTGCATTGAATATCCGCTCACCAAGAAAACTCTTCTCGCTGCAGGCTCGCCACTGATCCGCCTCCTGCCAGCAAAGTACTCTGACGGTGTCTGTCAACCGGTTCAGGAGCCAAGGCTGCCAAACCCACGGGAGATCAGTAACATCGCCACGAGGGGACCCTCTGGCTTACCCTCAACCAGAAATCAGACTGTCCTGTCTGTTTTTTTTGGTAAGGGGAGTCCTTCCTCCCATCCGTTCATTCACACCAGGGGTTTCAAACTTTGTCACGCAAAGGACTAGTTTTATATAGGTCTTCATTTGCCCCAGGCGGAATTTGTCCTGCAATAACTAGCAATAGTGTAATCACAAGACTCAAGAGTCATCAGTCCATGCAACTGGCCTCAGTGATATGGTCATAGATTTAAGACTGAAAAAGGGATTATCAGTCATAAACCCTTGGAGCTGGTGGCGACTTCCTTGAGGGTGCAATAAAACAATTCACCAGGTGGCCTGAGAACGTTGTTCCTCTGATCTCTCATGGCCTCGTAAACGACGGCTGGAATTGATCCTTCAACTGGACATTAGACATGTAAACAAGCAGCAAAGGCTCTTGGACTGAATGGCTTTTGGATTATTGACTGAAACAAAGCTGTATATGTATCTTGCATCATATGTATGTGCATGTAAATTAGTAATTATAATTGTGGAAGTATAAAGCAATTGTGGATAATATGATAAATGTGGTGAATTGGGAATTGAGGTGTGGGGTATGTGAAAGTATAGGAGGGGGAGGAATGTGAAAGAAAGGTGGATTTTGTAAGTTATCAGGGATGCGCTTGTCCATATAAGTATCACGCGCCGTTGTTAAAACAATGTTATTACTATCACTAGATTGGGGGGAGTAGACAGTTTCTCTCCCTGGAGGGGGGGGGGGGGGGGGGGGGTCCTCGGGTGGTGAGACATCTCTTCCTGCCAGACCTTATTTGGACAAGCAAAGGGAATTGTAGAATGTGGAAGGTCTGCTCAGGACTGCATTTAAGGGCAGCCCAAAGGGATATCCGGGTGTTTCTGCTTAACAGTTCTCCTGGTACCATAGTCACACCGTACGGAATCATTTGGTTATATACTTTGTTAGTGAACTTGTTCATGTTTATTTGTCTTAGCAGCATGTTATCCTGTGTTTAGCTATAGGCATTGAATGTGTTCGTGTTTGCTCTCAGTCTTAACCAGTGATTATTTGTCATTAATAAATTATCATGTTTCACCTAATCTGCATCTTTCTTTTCAACCCTTTTTCCAGCTTCAATTGCCTGTATGATCTAAGCTGCAGTGTTCCGATGCACTGTGGTATGTATGCTTGAGTCTCAGAGTCAGAAATGGCCTCTTAGACTCAAGTTTGTAATTGATTGCTAATTCTAAGCTAATGACCTCCTTGCCTGTTATTCAATTATTTTTATATTTGATTTGTGTGGTTTCTCTGAAAGTTGACGTACTATCTCTGTTCACCGGTAATGGGTTGATTAATTTCCTCAGTCTTGGTTACCCCCTCAGCTGGTCTAGGGAGGTTGACTATTTAAGCTTAATGTATCACGGAGTATTGCACCCGTAGAACTATGTCTTAAAGTAGATCACCTCCGCCTGGCGGTTATACATGTTGAGAATATGTCGGTCCCTGAGTCTTAACCATAGAATATACCTCACGAAGTGGCTTCTTCCGCAACCTCTGAGATAACCGCAGATATCTAGCCAGCTGTGCGTCGTGTACATAACGGCCAAATGTAACGCGCAGTGGAACCGGCAGATCCAGTTCAGAGAACCGTCTTAAAAGTATGGGAATCCTTTAGCAAATCAAGTGGAAATTTTACATACCAAATTATAATTTTAGATAAACGAGTACAGAATCAGCATTGGTGGCTGATGATTTAATGTAATGCACACAGGCTGTCTTTTGGATAAACTGGGGTCAGCGTAGACCAGACTTAAAGCGGAAGGTAATGTGGTACGATTACCTTTGATACGTGGTCACTTATTAGCTGATCCCGTGAATCTAAAGAGCAGTCTCACTCGGTTGCAAGAATAGTAATATTTCTTTATGAACTTTAATAACTTTTCCCTTTTCCCACAGCAATAGTGGAATACATCACGCTTAAACCTTCGCTCCGAGCTATTCCCTCATTGGTCTAGCTGCACGGAGATTTACATAAACATCCCTGTATTTAGTTCAAAAGGCGGATACTTGTGGGGGTGAATGAGGCAGTGGCACGTTTGGTTTTCAGCCATGGGAGGTGGTAGGGATCGCCCAAGCGCAGGATGGTGCATTTTCTTCTCTTAATGGATGAGTAGTGTCATTTCTACTGTAAATAACTTTAAATGCATCTTTTCTATTTATGGCTTTCACCAAAAATGTTGATAAACATACCATTATTTGTATGGAGACATCTAGGTTATAGTGCATTGTTGCCATTGTTTTAACATTACAGTTCAATATTTTGTGTGTAGGTGACAGTGGCAGTTCAGTGACAGATATAATGTGATACAATACTAATATAAAGCACAGTAACTGTAGTTTCACTAGAAAAAAAATGCAATAGAGCTAGGATATTTATCCACGTGATAATGCCTGTCTTTATTGTATCAAAAATGACAATAACTACATTTTGGCCCAATTGGGAGTATAATTTTAAATGGCCGTACTATTCACATAATGTAGGTCCCTGTTTTACATTAACCTTCACAGATTCACAGTCCAGCATTACTTGAGAAGTACAGCGCTATGATGGATGGTACAATAATTTAGCACATCACAGCCATGGGATATTAGTAACATTGCCATGAGGGGACTCTTTGGCTTACCCTCAACCAGACTGTCCTGTCTTTGTCTTTCATTACATTACATTACAGGCATTTAGCAGACGCTCTTATCCAGAGCGACTTACATACTTCTTATTACATTTATCCATTCATACAGCTGGATATATACTGAAGCAATGCAGGTTAAGTACCTTGCTCAAGGGTACAACGGCAGTGTCCTACCTGGGAATCGAACCTGCAACCTTTCAGTTACAAATCCAGTTCCTTAACCATTATACTACACTGCCGCCCTTTCTTCGGTAATGGCAGTACTTCCTCCCATCCATTTATTCACACCAAGGGCCTCATTTATAAAAAAAGTACTTGGACATCATCTTTAACTTTGTCATAAGCATATTTCAAATGGACTTAAGCATTATTTATAAAATTGGCTGCGCTTGTTTAAAATAGCGTACGTCTGTCGTATGTATCTTCCTCTATAAATCTCAAATGAACTTCAAATTGAACGCATGTGAATGAGCTTTGTAATTGCGCCCTGGGGCTAAGTTGCCTTACATTTAATAGAATGACTGTGGGGAACGGATAGCGGCTCTCGCATTCATGCCCCCAATTTAAAAGTTTCTACATCATACAATAACGGTATATAATGTAATGAAGACTTAAAATTAAATAGTAAGCCCATCAGTTTCCTTTAAAATTTAGAATTAATCTCATTTTGTAGGCTGATGACAACGCCGATAATGTTCAACACCAATAAGTGTTCGTGTGCATCTCTCAATCCTGCAATACTATGGCGTAACCAGCAGGCATTGTGCGTACGTGAAGTGAAGACCTGACATGGAGCTACGACCGTTTCAAATGGAGTCACGTTGAAATTTTATAAATCACTACTTTGCCTTGATTTTCTACATACGCCACACGTAAGATCAAGTTTGATCTAAAGTACTTTTTTTATAAATAAGGCCCCAGGAGTTTCAAATTTTGTCATGCAAGGAATAGTTTTATATAGATCTTTATTTACCCAAAGTGGAATTTGTATTGCTAGCAATAACTAGCAATAGTGTAATTACAACACAATATAAAAGTCGTCAGTCCACGAAACTGGCCCCAGTCATATGGTCATACACATCCCTGTATTTAATTGAAAAGGCGGATACTTGTGGCGATGAATGATGTAGGCTAGTGGCACATTAGGTTTTCAGGCATAGGAGGTTGTTATGACCCCAACTGTCTAGGGGTAGGGGAAGGGTGAACGTGACGGCAAGTAGCAATAAAGACCGGGTACAGGAAATATGTAAAACTTCCAGATAAGCGAATGCGGGAAGAATAAACACAGAATGCCAAAAAGGTATAATGACACAGTGAAAAAGGGTGCAAACAGTGACAATCCCAATATACTGTATATACAGTGGGGATGGAAAGTATTCGGCCAATGACACAATTTTTGTTGTTTTGACTCTGTACTCCAGAACATTGGATTTTAAATGGAGCAGTGACTACTAGGTTAAAGTGCAGACTTTCAGCTTTAATTAGAGGATTTTTACATCCATATTGGGTGAACCGTGCAGCAATTGTAACCCTTTTTATACACAGCCCCTCCATTTTAAGGGACGAAAAGTAATTAGACAAATTAACATAAACTTAAATAAAGTCATCATATTAAATATTTGGTTACATATCCTTTGCATGCCATGGCTTCCTGATGTCTGTGACCCAACAACATCAAAAGACTCTTGATATTCTATTTTCTGGTGCTCTTAGAAGCAATACTCAAACCTCTCTGCATTTGAATGGATCTCTGTGGGAATTGTTGTTTCTCCTGACTTAATTATGACAAACAGAATAACACAGAAAACCGCAACCAGAACAATTCAGAACAGAATAAATGGCATGTAAGGGATGATGCGGCCGGTGGATATTTATTTTTATTTTATGAGTTTTTTTTCAGTTTTTTTCCCAATTCGGTAGCCAATCAATATGCTATTCAATTCCCTGTGTAGCAACCGCTTGAGAATTCGCCTGCTTCACAACCCCGTCAGCTGGTAGTAGGAAGGAGGGTGCCACGCCCTCTTCAGGGCGTAATGATTCCCTTCCCTCGCCCTCCCTCAAGGCACCGGCCATACTCGGATCTGGCAGGACCAGGGGCTTGAACCCCTGATCCTCAGTGTGCAGCTGCACCAACTCAAACCCAGCTACCAAAATGACGTCCCCGGGACGTCCCCTGAACGTCTCGAAATGTCATCAGGACGTCGCCTGTTTAAAAAATTTGAGTATCTCCTGAATTACTGGGATGCACAATTATCCATTTTTGATAGATTTTTGGACACCAAGGTACACCGTTTCAAATTGCCTCATGGGACTTGAGCAGCAATACATATCAGTTTCATATTTTGTACAGATAGGAGGTTTGTAAACCAGAAAATATATAAAAAGGTTCTGTCATTTTTTAATATGGTGAAACCAAAATGGATAAAAACATACCCTTTAATAAACGTTGAGAATCTGCACTTTAACCACATGTTAATTGTTTGATTACAAATCTAAAATTGTGGTGTACACTACAGAGCCAAATAAAAAAAAGATTAGCACTCCAGTTGTGTTAACATTTCATAAATAGGCATTAATGACTGTTTTTACTGTTTTGTTTTGGTTTCCCAGGTTACCATGTCCTGTATGACATCATTGACTCCAGACTGCCCGCCTGCCCTCCAGAGTTCATGCACATTTTGGTTCCACGAGGAGATCCCGTCTTTGATCCCAACAACACTGGGAAAATTCTGCTGCCATTCCAGCGTGGGAAGTGGGCCAAGGACACCAGCCGGAGTCCCAATAATCCCCGAACTCAGGTAAATTGGGGAAAAAACGGGAAAAAACGAATCAAAAACCACTCTGGTGGTCTGTTTTTTCGGAAAGTGGAATGCAAGTTAACACTTTCCAATGAAGAACTATAAACAAGAGTCATAGAAAGCCATCATGAGTACTACATAGCCCTTAATAAGCACTGCATTAATATAATTGGGATGGCAGGTATGCCATTCACTAAGTTACGGCTTGGCGGGGCCTGCCCCATACCTATACAGCACCGAGAGTTTGGCACTTTTCAGGGTTTTCTACAGAAATAACCACAATGACCACAGACTCTCAGCCCTTAAAAATATTAACTTCTGTACCAAGGTTAGTATAGTTAACTGAAACTAAAACTAAAATCAAAACATTAGTTAACTGAAGTAAAAATATTACTTTAAAAACTAAAAAACTAAAACTGTAATGTAGTGTTGCAAAACTAACTGAAATAAAAATGACCATGAATTTCTTTTTGTTTTAGATTCTGATCCTCCTCCTGATGGTTGATAGCGCAGAACTTTTGTTTGGATTATCCGGATTGCATATAATGTAATTTGAAACATTC
Source organism: Ilyophis sp. 1 JC-2022 (assembly GCA_022702515.1). Taxonomy (NCBI): domain Eukaryota; kingdom Metazoa; phylum Chordata; class Actinopteri; order Anguilliformes; family Synaphobranchidae; genus Ilyophis; species Ilyophis sp. 1 JC-2022. The sequence continues at coordinate 78,136,881 of CM040400.1, read as the reverse complement.
AAAACCAATATCCATTTCTCTCCCCCAACCCAACTATTGACTGTTAACTGAAATAATAAAAACCGGTTGAAAAATGAAATGAAACTGAAATGTATTGAAAAACTGATCCATACCCGCAAATAATTCACCCCATTGCGTGGCCCGTTAAGTGTACCCGACTACGCCACCCAGTTAAAGAGCTGGGACGCCATTTGGTGACTTAAAGCACAACTGAACTTTGGTAGAACTTTGGGTTGTGTAGTTACCTGGCCAAATGGTGGTGAAATATGTTTGTTAGTTGCTAACTGCACAGTGGTATAATCTTTTGACGGTAGTTTTTACTGTTTATAATGTCGATTAATCAAGAGATCTTGCGAGGTGCCTTCGCAGAAGTCCTGATCATTCCAGAGTCCTCCTTAACATTAGGCTATGCTCTCTGTTTGCAGATGATGATCACAAGCCCAGGGCTTCTGACTGCGGTCTCCAGCCAACATGGGCTAGGGCGTAGAGTGGCTCTGAGGGCGTAGAGTGGCTCTGAGGGCGTAGAGTGGCTCTGAGGGCGTAGAGTGGCAATGCAGCGATCCAGGGCCTCTGTTAGTGGTCCCCAGCCAGCAAGGGCCAACCGCACAGTTTAAAAGTAAAATAAAATTATCAATAAACTATTAAAAATAAATAACCTAGGCTAAAGGCTTAAAAGAACAAGAACAATGCAATTGTAATAAATAATAAAATAGATAGATAAATAATGAAATAAATAACCAGACTCTGCAATAGCTTCGCGGCACATCCAAACAGCAGGATTCAGGATTCAGGTAACAGCTCTCAACGACCACTAGCTTATCATGACGTTTAGCACAAATATTAGAAATAGACATATTACATATTAGATATTACATTAAATATGAATGAATACCAGAATCTGGCATGGAATTCAGAAAAGGATATGGTTCTCCTTGCCCTCCCTGGCTCTGACTGCCTAATTGTAATTGCCTATGTGGCATTGTGTATCGCCCTCAGTCTCCTTAATGGTGGTTTTCCGGTTTTAATGTGCTTCCCGCAGGTAAACCATGTGACAGCCTGGATAGATGGAAGCTCCATCTACGGCTCCTCCAGCTCCTGGTGCGATGCTCTGAGGAGCTTCTCCGGGGGGCTCTTGGCCTCTGGGCCTGGGGGGGACATCCCAAAGCGCACCACAAGGCCCTACTTCATGTGGAACAACGTTGACCCTTCCACTGGTCATCACGGTCGGGATGGGCTCTATGGTAAGACCACACTCTCTGCTCTCAGGTCAGTTTGGCTCCCCCTTGCCAAGTGAAAAGATGTGCCCTTGTAAGCACAGGATGGATTTTTACTGTGATTGCCATTTGTACATGTCACTGTAAAGCCTTTATAATATGCATACCTTAGAAACAAGGCCAGGAAATATAGCAGGCATGTGCACCCTGTTCTTGCAATGCTTCTGAGCTGAGCTAAGAGGAATGGATGAGGTCAAATTCTTATCTTAAGTGGTGACAACATGTTACGTATTTGCTACGGATAAAATTTGAAAACACTCTTTCAATCCCTGGAAATTTTCTACAAAAGACATTGCTAACCAAAGTGTTTAGTTCAATATGAAAGGACAGTAACAAATACATGCCACTAGAACATTGTCAGTAATCTTCTGGGTTTTTACTGGTATGTATTTCGAATAATTATTATGCCCACATCTGGAGTGTACATAGCAAGCCCTTTTGTAGAAACCACACGGAGACCCTGAGGTTCTGTGCATCACGGTCAGGTGGTGTGACTCGCGGTCAGGTGGTGTGACTCGCGTGCGGTAGGGTGGCTTTCCTCTCTTTTGTGAGAGGTTTTCATTGTTGTTTCATTATGCCCCGTTACCCACAGTAGATCTCCATTTGTTCTGCTGTGAATATGTCCATAAAAACATTTATTACTTCCTAATCTTGGGTGTTTAATTGTTGCTCTGGCTACTGTTGTTGTCATGTTCTGATTGCCTTGTTTTTTAGTTTGATGACGGAAGGATTTTATTGGCACGTGACCTGATTGGTATACCTGTTGCTGTGCAAACATTGGGGGAAATTAAGTAATGCATGAAATGAATGGGATTTATTGTACCATATTCACTTATGGCGGAGGGGTCTTGAATATGTATTGAGAACTGAACATGCATTCCAAACTGCAGTGTGGATTTATTTGTGTTTTCCAAGAATTTGGGAATGCCAGGGGCAACGAGAACGTGTTCACAGTGGCAGAGGGGATTATATGGTTTAGGTACCATAATTACCTGGCCTCCAAGCTGCAGGAACAACACAAGATGTGGTCAGATGACGAACTGTTTCAGACTGCCAGGAAAATGGTTATAGGCACATTCCAGGTATAGAAAACATTCCCTCTTTACCCAAAAACCAAATAATGAGTGTTTTCCACCCCCCCCCTCCCCCACCCCACCTAGAGGCTACAGTTGCATCAACCCAAACACAGGGATTAGCCTAATGGCTCATGTGAGTCAAAGACAAGTGTATGACCTCACCAACTATGATCCTGTCATAGAGGTCTATATACAGGATTTGGCATATTAACGTCAAATTTCTCAGGACCTCAAACTGTTTTTTAACACCTGTCAGACTGCTCTTTATAAACTTAATTTAAAAGGTTATAAATTTCTCAAGACCCCTTTCCCAAGCCACTGCTTATGAAAATATCTCAACCCTGAATATGAAATATATTGAGCAAGTAACATCTTAGAAATATTTGGAAATGTTGCTGGAGAAAGAAGGTCAGTTTTAAAGCCCACTGTGATGGGTTTAGTAGCGGATAGTCAAACGCGGAGGTAGGAGGATCAGAACAAGTCTAAGGGAGTACTTACTATAAATACAAAGAAAGAAAAGACAGGAAAATAATTCCTTGTAGCTAAACAGCCAAAAGAAAATCAACCCACAAAAATAGGGTGAACTCGAATATACTAGTGAAAAAACAAATTAAATCTCCCAAGCTCAATACTGGAGCCAAACCGGGAAACTTCGGCACGTAAGCTCAGACGGCCAGAAGAAGGTAAAACCAAAACAAAACCACAAATGAAAAACTGCCTCAGTGAGTACATCAAAGGAAAAAATAAATAGTGCAGAAACGCTAACAGGCGGACACAAATCCTATACCTGAGAATAACGATATAAGCAAGTCCCTTGTGAACATAAAACAAAGTTCAATATCACGAGGTTGCTTGTACCTGGCTATACCTGGCTATACCTGGCTCAATGTAATATTTAATGACAAAGAAGCACCGGGGGAGCGGAAGTGAGGAACTTAAATACCCCGCAGGTAGAAGCACAGGTGAAATGAATAACGAGCAAGGGGAAGCAAAACCCCGCAATGGAACATGGAAAAAATCCAATAGATTTTCAACCGGGAAAACCAGGACGAGAATCGCAACGGAAAAGAAAACAATAACCCACGAACCATGACACCGACATTGACAATCTTGTAAAGAAGCTGAAAGTGAAAGCTGCTAGAAGGAAACTTATTTTAGTCACCTTTCTGCCTCTATGTGCTTGCCTCCAGCACAAACCTGTAGGCCATATCACAAATGCTAAATCTCTCCCTCAGGCTTGACCTCTTTAGGCCACAGCAGATGGACCCACTGACACGTGTTTATTTATAAAGCAATTGCAGCAAAATGTCTACTTTACCTTTGCAGTCCTTGAATTTATCGCTACAATAGGGGCTCTAATTACCTGCTGCTTTTTACTTTACCTTTTTTTGAATTTGGAAAGCTGGCTTTTTATTTGCTCTGTGGTGTTAGAACTTACTCCAGAAACAAGATCCTCAATTTTCATCTCTTTTGTTTGTTTTTGCAGAAGAAAATCAATAAAAGCTGGTAACTTCAAACACTTTTTTAAATTGTCTTTAATTGGCATCCGCTGATTGTTGTTTGATCTCGACAGAGGCCTTCCTTTGTCTTTTTTCTTAAACTGAAGAAAGCTTTGACTTTAGATTTTTCTCCCCAATATTAAATTATTGCTAAGGAGTAAGTAACGCATTTTTTGGTGTGTGGAGCCTTCTGTTATATTTTTTTAAAAGCTGACATGTTCTTTCAATGACCGATAAAAAGGCTGTTGACCTATTAGATTCTTAAGATTCTTATTCTTTGTGTGTTTCATGTTTGGTGGTTTTTATTGTACTGTGCTGTAATGTATTTTATGCAGTGTGCTGCAACATTTTGACCAGGGCCTCCTTTTTATCTTAACAGGACTTACTTGGATAAATTTTTAAAAAATAAAGATGAATACAAAGAATTTTTTTCTTTCTGGATAAATTCTAAATGGTATACTGAATTTCTCTAAGCAACTTGTAAAAAACAATTCTGCCCATTATCTGAAATCATTAGTAATATATGTTTGTTTTCTCTGTCATCAGAGCATTGCATTTTATGATTGGCTGCCATTGTATCTTGGAAATAAGACTGTACCTCCATATCCAGGTTTGTGATTGCCTGTTTGTGTTTGTGTGTGTGTGTGTGTGTGTGTGTGTGTGTGTTTGCATTATGCTTGCAACACAACCCAGATGCGCTCACAACTGTGACATACATTTGTTAACTGAAAGGTACAATTCAATGGGTTCATGTGACATGTAATAATAAACGGCTATTATTGCACAGTAAATGACCGTCTAATACACTAAAGAAAGTAAAGGTGTCACTCTGTTCTGTTTTGTGACAATATTTACAGAATTAATGGCTGACAGAATGCATTACAGGTTGATCTGGGAGGTTGCATACTTTATGTAAGATTTTTTAAATAGATTTTGCTGCTATAAAATGGTGTGATGTTGTTGCATATAATTCCACAGGTGTATTCATGTTACTTCTTTGGCTGTCTTTTCTTAAAGGCTACCAGAAGCATGTGGATTCCGGAATTTCTCCCGAGTTTCAGGCAGCTGCAATGCGGTTCGGGTCTACTATGGTGCCCCCTGGTGTTTACATGAGGTTCTGTATTGTTACTTTGCTGAAAATTCAGCCTCCCTCAGCATACAGGCACAAAGGCATGGTACTAAGTTGACTGCACTATGTAGATTTCTAGCCTAGCAAGGAGTTGAGTAAAGATGGTGAAACTGCTTTTGGGAAATTATGGGAAAATCTTGGGAAGCCTAACCTACTCAGGAAAAGGAAAAGTTATAGATGACATGCTGAGGAGGAATGCAAGGTAGAGCATTTATTTTGACACTTTAAAAGCCGCTTATAACTAACAACATTTAAGAGCAATGCTAAAAATGTCTTAACATCATTGGTGTCAGTACACAACACCGGGGTCCTTACAGGCACAAACGCTTGGTCCTTTGGGATAACGAGCATTAAACAGATACATTTAACAGGGGTCTGGTTATGATTGTGTGGTTTAGTTTACTTGCAAACCTTTATTGTACCTTCATCTATCCAGTAAAAAAACCCACTGAGTTTCTTTTTCAAGGGCAACCTGGCCAAGAGATCAGGAGGCATGAGGACACATATCTGATAATACATAAGACAACATGACCAAATGTAATAAAACAGTGATATCAAAACAAATTAAACATTAAACTATTACACATTAAGTTTACTTGTACTTTGCCCTTTAAGAAGCCATATTTTTTTTGGTTTTTGCTTCAGAAACAGGACCTGTCATTATCGAGACATCATCAACTTCGATGAGAGCATTTCCCCAGCCTTGCGAGTGTGTAACAGCTTCTGGAACAGAGAGGTATGTCATGAGCCCTGAGAATTCATCTGAGACTCCAGATCCAACCACATAACTTTGTTATGTAAACGGTAATTTAATTTGTTAATTGTCATTTTAATGTGAATTTAGCAGTTTTTACTCAGTAAATCTGTGATTTGTTTTTTTTTTGCTTAACTGGCCAGTGCATTTCGTCTGCTCTTGTAGTTTTGATCTGAACTTAGCTTTAACATTCGAGAAGCCCACAGAGTAAAATTTTGACTGTTCATTAAACTCTGATGAGTTTATATGAGACAAAAAGGATCAATTTTACCCTGTCAGAGGAAAATGTACTCTTTTATTTGACGATGGAAATTGTACTGCATGCTTTACAAGACACACTCTTGTGTTCTAGAACCAAAACCTGCAGACGAGCCAAGATGTTGATGACCTCATAATGGGCATGACATCACAGATTGCAGAGAGAGAAGACAACATCATTGTGGAGGATTTGAGAGGTCATTTTCTTCTTATTTTTGTAATTCTTTTGCATATATGGAAGGTTGAAAAAGTATTCAGCACCTTGTATGAAGGTACTCAGCACCTTGCTTCATTGTACTTTGACAGCCATATAGGCACAAATTGCACATCATAAGTTGCCCGGACTTAATGATTAGATTGTATTTAAAGACTTTGAACAATTAAAAAAAAAAAAAAAATGTGTTAATACTGTCTTTCTTGGTAACAAAGCCAAGACCAGGTCCTTTCAATGCATTTCAATGACTCTTAACAGGATTTTAGGATGTACAATGGATGTTACACAATACTCAAACACAGTATATGTGACATTGTTCACTCATAGATGGCATTTGAGACCAGTCCCTGGGGGTTCAAATAAAATATAAATGATCACCTCTCCATCACTATGTGAAAATGTAGAAGGTGCAAGTTCTGTAACGTTTTCCCATAATATTTCTCCATTGACTTCCATAGTGAAACCAGACAGTAAAAAGTTACCATAACTGTAAAAAGTTACTACTGTTACTGTTTAAAGTTACTTATCTACGGGGCAATTGGGGACTAGTGTTAAGACAATGGTGAGTAAAAGCAAGATATCAAATGTAAAAAGGAGTTTATTTAACCCCTTCACGCAGATGCAAAACTTTGAGCCGGTAATTTTTAGTATCACACCACGTGTTCAAGAGCTTGGATCAAGAGGAGCGTTCTCCTCGCTTCATCTTGTAGCTGCAGCAGTGCATGTAGAATCCATTTTCTCTGATTCTAAATCAGTATATTCCATCTTAGATGAGTATGTTTCAACTAAAAATTCCACCCCGTCATCTTCTTCATAATCAGACATTTATCTAAGAAAACAAATGCTAGCTGCTTTTTTTTTTTTTACAGGCAGGCTAAATGCTAGCAAGCTATCGTCCAGTCTACTTCCGTATCGTGTCCACTGTTCTCGCTGGAGTGGTACTAAAAGTTATCGGCTCTCTTACTGGATGTTCATAAATCTAAACAGAGGCTGAAATGACATAATCATTACTAGGACCGAGCTTCTTTCCTTGTAATTTTTGTAAAATCAGGACAATGCAGGCTTAAATACCCTTGGAGGCTTTGACTTGCCGCACAAGTCCACATTATCTGTGAGGGTATATCTCTTTGTTCCATAATGACATATGCTTTTGTTCATTAACAACCCACGCCATTAGTTATGCCTGATAATTTATGGCATCTAGATGTCCGGTCAGGGAGGGCAGAGACCTGTCCTAAGATCAGCTCTCACCTGTTACACCAAATCATTGATCAATACACACACGTGCTTAATTACTCTTTTAGGATAACACTCAGAACCCATCGTCATATACAGTAATTTGAGTGAAAATATCGTCCTTGTGCATGAGCATTTTCCTTTCCAACAACACTTGTAAAGCTGTTGTTAAACCTTATTTGAGTGGATTTAGGCAGTTATTTATAAAGCAAGTTAGCCAGGGGAAGTTTATCCAATGGCAAGATGGTAAGTGCCAATTCAGGATAGCTACAATGGTGAAACCAGGACAGCATCACTACAGCCTTAGATAGCATTTTGGGGGTGATTAAAACAATATCAAATTCTTCAAAATGGGTGAACTATCAATTTAAAGCCACTTGGAAGACTTTCACGTTTGTACCTATGATAACTGTAGATAAGCAGTTAGATAAATCACACTGAATCAAACTAAATGCTGATTCTACAAAAACATAATTCTTCAAAAATGGGTGAACTATCCCTTTAATTCTCATCTTTGGTTACAAAGATGTTGAGCACAGGAATGTTTTTTTTCAGCTGCAGGGTTTATCTAGATGTGTTGATTATTGCTCTTTTTCAATTGAATAAAGTATGTAAATTTACCTTTATATAAACGGAGTTTAACAGTGTCCATTTATTTATGTATTTCTTATGAATGAACATAATGTCCTCACCCCAGTGTGTTGCAAACACACAGCGGTAACAAGGGGAAGTAAAGTGATATACAAAAATATACAAGGAGAGATATGACCGTTTGACCATGGCCTGAGAACATATTCAACGATGGCATCTCTTATAATTTTTACCATACTCCCCTCTCCCCTCTCTCTCGCCTCATTCTTTAAATGTGCAGATTACATGTACGGTCCTTTGAAGTTTTCCCGCTCTGACCTGGTTGCACTGACCATCCAGAGAGGGAGGGACAATGGTCTGTCCAGCTATAACCAGGCCAGAGCGGCCTTTGACCTCCCGCCAGTGAGCCGGTGGGAGGAGATCAACCCCCAGCTCAAAAGCACCAGCCATCAGGTATGTGTTTTATTTGGTCATAATTAGCCTCACTTTTCAGGCTCTTAAACATTACACTATTGGCTGATACTCTCATGTGAGATAAGTCAGCTCTACAGCCCAAGGATGTGCTTGACTAATAAACTTATGGTCAGTTAGTTTTTCTGAAAAGTCATGCCATTGTGGTGGAGTTGTAGGCAGCGAGTCAAGCCTACCACCGTCTCCTGATGTGAGGATGGCTTAAACTTACTAGAACCAGTCAAACTGCGGGGAAATCATAAGGGAAGTTACGCTTTGTGAAATTTCTTAAACTGTAACTTCCCTTTCCTGACACTAGTGATAAAGCATTTGGGCTTGAGGCTTGAGGCTTGATTGACCCGGGTTTGAGGGTGGAGGGGAATGATATCTTTGGGAGTTTTCCTGTTAATCCCCTTCCGTGTGCGTTCATATTTCAGGATGGGTGGGGCGTTTTCGATAGTCTCCTTAAGCATATTTTACATGCATCTCTGCCATTTCAGTGGGGGTTCAACTGGGAAACCATCCCCTCTTTGGCTACATCTCTGCTTGAAGTTGTCACATAATCAGCATAAGTAAAAAATATTAGCATATATTAATGAATGCACAGGGATGTTCATAAAAAAACTATATGGGGCTTGTTGTAGGCCTCCCTGTTATAAATACAGATGTATAGAATTGTGTAACCATTGCAAGTTAATTATTACATTCAAGCATTTAGGTAAATTCAGTATAGTATTACTAAAAGAAGGTGGAAAACAAAACCTTATTACAGAATCAAAAAATAGTATACAGAATATAGATGCATTCATAGATTAATATACGTAAAACCATAAATTATGGCTGTGAGAACTGAATATATTGGGCCAAATTCTCACTAACACGTTCTCCTGGTGCTTTCACAAAGCTCTTCAGAGACCTGGCTGAGCTCTATGGCAATGACATCTCCAAGCTGGAGCTTTTCCCTGGGGGCCTCTTGGAGTCTTTTGGGGCCCCAGGGCCTCTTTTCTCTGCCATTATCCTGGACCAGTTCCAGAGAATCAGGGACGGAGACCGCTACTGGTTTGAGAACAAGAAAAATGGGTAAAAAAAATCAATTGAGAAACAGAGGAAGCCTTTAAAAAAATAAGTTCATACTGCAAAAAATACAGTGCATTTTTGGTAATATTTTCTTGGATTTTCTTAAAATTACATGTAAGAAAGTAAAGAACACACATATTTATAGCCTCCCTCTGTACTATGTACTATAGTACTGTTTCTGTACTATATTTCTTACTTCATACATACCTAGTTTTGATTCTTCAACTGAGGTGGTAGCTACATAAGTGAATAAATTAGTGTCTGATTTTTATTATGAAACTCGGGTTGGCCGATAGCTCACATAAATTAAAGTTTGACTGTTATTGCTTGGCATGCAGGCATGAAAGATTTAGTCAGTTGTGAGAATTTTGTTAGAGTTGATCCGGTGCGCACTGTCGGTGCTGAGAGGTGAATACAGTCTCCCGCTAACAGTACTCTTTCAGTCTTTTCACAGTGGAAGAGGTGCAGGCCATCCGCAGAACCACCTTTCATGACGTACTCCTGGCCGTCACCAGTGCACAGAGTGGGGACATCCAGAACAACGTATTCCTCTGGCTGGAAGGTAAAAAAAGTGAAGATTCTTCAGGAAAATGTGATTTATTTTAATTTAATTTTGTTTATCTAATGTCATCTGATTTAACCATACAGGTTGCCTGTGTATCAAATCTAATCAAACTGCACAGCTGACAGTTAACTAATCTAATGTAATCATACAGGTGACCCCTGTCCCCAGCCTGAGCAGGTAAATGCCACAACGCTCCACCCCTGCACCAATGGCACTTCCCGGGACTATTTCGAAGGCAGCTGGTGGGGATTCAGTGTCACTGTCGCAGCCTTGTTTCTGTTCCCACCAGGTCGGTTGGTCTTTTCCAATTTATTTTATTTTTTAAAATAGACAGGCCCTGTATACCAACACTTGGTACTTTTGTGAACATCTAAACAATTGTAAACAGAGTGCGCACAACTGTGTACTTGAAAGTTTTGTGGATAAGAGAACCTGCTAAGTAAATAAATACATTTATTATTATTGTTATTATTATTATTATTATTATTATTATTATTATTATTATAAATGCATTTCTAGAACAAGCCTGGATTCGTCTGTAGTTGTTACTGTTCAGGCTTTAGAGAGAAGGGGGCTTCTGTTTGAGTCTGTTTATCATGGTAATGAAGAAGGAAAGAGGGGGTGTTGGGATATGCCTCAAAGTCAGAATTAAGTGTCTCCCTTTCGAGAGCCTTTTTACCTCTTATCTGAGCCTTCAGGTGTAATTTCACTCTCTTTCTCTCTCCTCTTCTACAAGTGAGCTTTCTACTGGCCTATGTGGTGGCCTTCTATCGCAAGTCCAAGTTCAACAGGTACCAGAGGAAGCGCAGTATGGCTGATCGCTCAGGGGAGCCAGCAGGTGGGTCCTTTGACTGAAATGGTGAAGAAAGAGCCCCTGTGTGAAATCCCGTTTACCTGCATGCCCTATTCATTCACACCACGCTGCCCTGTCTGTTCCCAGTATACTGAAACTTCATTCATTCATTCATTGATACACGACACTGCCGTTCCATTCAAAGCATACTGGAACTGCCCAGTAATTGAATCATTCATGACACAGTGACGTATATGATATACGTATAAATCATATGTTTGAATGGCATTGCATGATTTTGTGAGGGTTAAAACCTGAAAAATTAAAACTTGAATAATAAATAAAAAAATCTCAGGTGGCTCAAGTGAAATTTTGGCCCAATTTAAAATAAGGAAGCCTGTTTACTTTATTCCCGTTTACAGGCAACAAATTTCCGTCTCTCTCTCATTCTTTCTCACTCATTCTCCCTCTTTCTCCCCCTAGCCTATGAGTGGCATGGTCCCAGGCAGTCACTGCAGCCAGTTGGGCTGGAGGTAGACGTGCAGAACAGAAGGTTACATGTTACGGATTGCAGCGGCTCGGTCTTCCGCTCCCTCAGCCTGCCCAACCAGGGCCACCTGGACGCCCTCTTGTCCAGAGATCGACAGCGCCGTGCCCTGCTACTTAAAGTCCCCAAAGAGTATGATTTGGTGAGCAAGGGCAGAGGGCGCTCATCCACATATTTGACACAGTGCATCGCCGTTCGCCTATTACTGACCCCAGTCATCTGTTCCTCTGAATCCCCCCTTCTGAGAGCACCTTTCCAAAGAGCAGTCGTGCGAATCATGTAAATAAAATTAGGATTTGTACTAAAAATTGCGTATTTTTGTTGCATTTAGGTGTTGTTTTTCGAGGACGAAAGCAAACGTTCGGACTTCATGGCGCAGCTGGGCTCTGAGCGGTCAGTGGGGTCCCAGGTTGTGAGGGCGAGAGAAGTGAGTCAGCGGGATCTGCTGAAGGAGGCCGTGACGAGGGAACAGAGAGCGCAGATTGTGGAGACGTTCTTCAGACACACCTTTGCACAGGTGAATTCTTCATTCATTGTAGGGATTTTTTAAGACTCGTAAGACTCAATCCCTGTGCTGTTGATGATTTAAATAAAATATGGTTTGTTATAAAGACACAAAGCAACACGCATGCAGACAAAATAGAATTTCTTTATTGGAATTTTTATTTTACGGAAAATGGCCTACCCTCACCAGACCCCTTGCGATAAAGCAAGGGGTCTGGTTGAATTTTAAACCCTACATCTATTTTTCATGTATAAACGACCTGTCAATAAATCGGTGAATAACTGTGTTTTCCTACTTCACAGTCCAGACAGACTATATTTCTTCAGTCTACACCACTCATGTTTACTACAGAACACACATCATAATTGATTTTATTTTGCTGTAAAAGATGTTTGGTGCTTAATTTGGATTAGGACTTCTGATCTCATTACTGTAGGGTTAAAAAAGACTCAAAATACTATCTTTGTACCTTTATGGTGTACACTGTACCACTTCATCAAAAAGAGCAATATTGATATTAGGGTCACTCCAGGAAAAAGTTATAGAATGCATTTCAGGCTGAAACAATTACATTTAGGGGGTTTTCACTGCTGCTAAACTCATTTTTAAACTCAAGGGTCATTTTTGACCCAAGGGCAACACCCGAACTAAAAGGCCTCTGTCTGGCCCTCAGATCCTGGAGATCGATAAGCGTGATGCAGGGGACCTGAGTAGTGTGTCCTCCAGGAGAACCAGGGAGGTGCTTCAGTGTGAGCTCACCAGGATGGAGTTTGCCCACGCCCTTGGCCTCAAACCTGACTCCCTCTTCGTGGAGTCTATGTTCACCCTGGCCGACAAAGACGGCAACGGCTACCTGTCATGTCAGGAGCTTCTGGATATTGTAGTCTTTTTTATGAAAGGTGCTGTTCAGGGGGCCTTGTCATCATTTATGCATTGTAAACCTGGGTCAATAATTATTTGAAATACTTTAACCATTTTAGAAACCAATAAACTTCTTGCAGATTACAAAGGTTTTTTTAAAAGAAGCATCTATTGTCACATTATTCAGAACAAAATTCCTCTTGTTTATGATTGTACTATATGTTTTGGTTAGCATGAGTTAGAGTTTTTTCAGATGTTACTGGAATCTGGTCATCTGGTGCTATGGTGACAATATATGGTTTATGCCACTGGGGTCTTGGGAGACCCCCCTGTGTATGCTGGTTTTCGTACCAACCACAGTTGCAATCCCAAAATTTTTACAAACTGTAAATCTTTCTTTATTAGGTGATTTTAATGTTTAGGATTATTTACCGTCTTTGTTGTTTGAGCCACGTTATGTCAGAAATAGCTACAGTATGTATGCCATTTACAATAAACGCCATTGTGTTTATTGCGCTATATTGCAAACAATTACACAGAGTTAACAACATTATTTTGATCAAATTGTAGACTGAGGTGAATCAATAGGCTCCTAATTAGGTCGTTGAACAGAATGAACACATGTGTTTAAGTTCTTCCAATAATCTTTTTCTTTACCTTATTGACACAATGCAGTTTGGCTCATTATCATTTGCTTTGTCTTTTAATTCTTCATTAACTGCCAAATTAAGTTAGTTTTAGTGGTCATGTGTCCACACTTTCACCAAATAGGAGCCTATTGATTCACATCGGTCTTTAATTTGATCAGTCAAGTAATTTTTAATGAAATTGTTTACAATATAGCACAATGTGAACATGGGACATTTATTCCGCATGGCATGCGTAGCTATTTCTGACATAATGTGGTTTAAGAGGATAAATAATCCCTCAAAACAAGAAAAGCGCAATGAAGAAAAATGAACAGCTTGTTAAAATCCTGGGATTGCAATTGTGGTCAGAACGAAAACGATCATACACATGGGGGCCCCAGGACCGAACTTGAGAAACACTGGTTTATGATATGGTGTTTGTTATTAAATACTCTACTTGCACTCTGAAGCTATTTTGCTATTTTGTTTTCCATCTGTATTTCGCTCATGGGGAATGAAACAGGATCCCCAGAAGATAAGTCAAAGCAGATGTTTACCATGCATGATATCGATGGCGATGGGTTCTTGTCGAAAGATGAGTTTTCCAGTTTACTGAGGTGAGATTTTAAAAAGAATTCTCCAATTCTTCTCTACTTGCATGGCCCATATGCAACATTGAAAGACTGTGAGGCGAGTACCTTCGCTTTGTGGCAAAAAATAAGACGCCAGTATAGTTTAAAGATGCAAGTATTTAATTTACATGAAAATGATGCTGGATGAGGAAACATTGCATTTTGTTTTGTACACCATGGTCAGATTGATACAGTTTATTTATTATTAATGGTGGATACAGATCTCCCCTCACAGGTTTTCAGGAGCCATATTGGTTTTTACAACCCCCCCCCCCCCCCCTCCCAAAAAAAAAGAATCTAAACCCGTAGATAAATTAATCTGTTTTGTGGTGGACACCGCAAGTCATGTGACCGCTCCTGTTCGTTGCGGTCCAGACCCCGTTTGTTCAACACTGGATGCACCCATGCCGTTCACGCCACCCTCTTTCTCTTATCCTCATGTACTGCAGGTCCTTCATTGAGATCTCAAACAGCTGCCTCTCCAAGAGCCAATCAGAGCAGGCCATCGAGGCCATGCTGACGGCGGCCGGGTTCGACGACAAAGAGCAGATCACCTGGGAGGACTTCCACTTCCTGCTGCGCGACCATGAGAAGGAGCTGCGCTTTGCTCAGCTCAACATCAAAGGCGAGCTGTGCGGGAGTGTGTCTCTCACTGTTATTCTTTCTCCTTCCCCCGTCCGTCCGTCCGTGAGTGACCACAGGCAGGTGGTCTTTCTGGTGCCAAATGTGTTGTTGCTCTGATAAAATGGATGGTAAAAGTGATTCACTGCAGAATTCTACTTCTGTCTCTTTTGCTCTCACTCTATTTCTTCTAATTCCCGCTCCGCTCACCTCTTGTCAACAAATGACCCACAATGCCCTTGTTCCTATGCAGGGATGGAGATCCAGGGTAAAAAAAACAAAATAACCCCCGAGGCATCTTTCATCACCGCAGAAACGAACGTGTGAGTGTCTTACTATCAAAGGAGAGGAGAGTAGGAGGGATGAAAGTTTTCCATGTTTAGTGCACATTGGCACTGACGCATGGATGCTGTTTTGTGAATTTCAGTTATTGGTCTTTTTCAGTTCCCAGACTGAAGGAGAAGGCCTGCGCATGAGAATGGGGAAGAAGTAAGACTTTTTACTGATGTAATATTTTTATTCATTCATTCTGATGCATTTTTGACTGAGCTATTTATTTGAGAAAATCATGTCCCTCTAACTTATTATCCTAAAATAATCAATATTACTCATTCATTCATGCATTTTTTTTCTAACAACCATGACCTAACAGATACATTTCTGAGTGTAAAGTAACAAATAGTGAAGTGATTTGTGAATAATAAATGTATGTCATCCAAAATTGCAATTAGGGCTGGTTTCACTTAGTGCACTCCATCTCTGTCAGTCTGTTATTCTCAGTGCACTCTCCATCTCTGTTAGTCTGTTATTCTCAGTGCACTCTCCATCTCTGTCAGTCTGTTATTCTCAGTGCACTCTCCATCCCTGTCAGTCTGTTATTCTCAGTGCTCTCTCCATCTCTGTCAGTCTGTTATTCTCAGTGCACTCTCCATCCCTGTCAGTCTGTTATTCTCCGTGCTCTCTCCATCTCTGTCAGTCTGTTATTCTCAGTTCTCTCTCCATCCCTGTCAGTCTGTTATTCTCCGTGCACTCTCCATCTCTGTCAGTCTGTTATTCTCAGTGCACTCTCCATCTCTGTCAGTCTGTTATTCTCAGTGCTCTCTCCATCCCTGTCAGTCTGTTATTCTCAGTTCTCTCTCCATCCCTGTCAGTCTGTTATTCTCAGTGCACTCTCCATCCCTGTCAGTCTGTTATTCTCAGTGCACTCTCCATCTGTCAGTCTGTTATTCTCAGTGCACTCTCCATCTCTGTCAGTCTGTTATTCTCAGTTCTCTCTCCAGCCCTGTCAGTCTGTTATTCTCAGTGCTCTCTCCATCTCTGTCAGTCTGTTATTCTCAGTGCACTCTCCATCCCTGTCAGTCTGTTATTCTCAGTGCACTCCATCTCTGTCAGTCTGTTATTCTCAGTGCACTCTCCATCTCTGTCAGTCTGTTATTCTCAGTGCACTCTCCATCTCTGTCAGTCTGTTATTCTCAGTGCACTCTCCATCTCTGTCAGTCTGTTATTCTCAGTGCACTCTCCATCCCTGTCAGTCTGTTATTCTCAGTGCACTCTCCATCTCTGTCAGTCTGTTATTCTCAGCGCACTCTCCATCTGTCAGTCTGTTATTCTCAGTGCACTCTCCATCTGTCAGTCTGTTATTCTCAGTGCACTCTCCATCTGTCAGTCTGTTATTCTCAGTGCACTCTCCATCTCTGTCAGTCTGTTATTCTCAGTGCACTCCATCTCTGTCAGTCTGTTATTCTCAGTGCACTCCATCTCTGTCAGTCTGTTATTCTCAGTGCACTCTCCATCTCTGTCAGTCTGTTATTCTCAGTGCACTCTCCATCTCTGTCAGTCTGTTATTCTCAGTGCACTCTCCATCTCTGTCAGTCTGTTATTCTCAGCGCACTCTCCATCTGTCAGTCTGTTATTCTCAGTGCACTCTCTATCCCTGTCAGTCTGTTATTCTCAGTGCACTCTCCATCTGTCAGTCTGTTATTCTCAGTGCACTCTCCATCTGTCAGTCTGTTATTCTCAGCGCACTCTCCATCTGTCAGTCTGTTATTCTCAGTGCACTCTCCATCTGTCAGTCTGTTATTCTCAGTGCACTCTCCATCTCTGTCAGTCTGTTATTCTCAGTGCACTCCATCTCTGTCAGTCTGTTATTCTCAGTGCACTCTCCATCTCTGTCAGTCTGTTATTCTCAGTGCACTCTCCATCTGTCAGTCTGTTATTCTCAGTGCACTCTCCATCCCTGTCAGTCTGTTATTCTCAGTGCACTCTCCATCTCTGTCAGTCTGTTATTCTCAGTGCACTCCATCTATCAGTCTGTTATTCTCAGTGCACTCTCCATCTGTCAGTCTGTTATTCTCAGTGCACTCTCCATCTGTCAGTCTGTTATTCTCAGTGCACTCTCCATCTCTGTCAGTCTGTTATTCTCAGTGCACTCCATCTATCAGTCTGTTATTCTCAGTGCACTCTCCATCTGTCAGTCTGTTATTCTCAGTGCACTCTCCATCTGTCAGTCTGTTATTCTCAGTGCACTCCATCTTTGTCAGTCTGTTATTCTCAGTGCAGTCTCCATCCCTATCAGTCTGTTATTCTCAGTGCACTCTCCATCTCTGTCAGTCTGTTATTCTCAGTGCACTCTCCATCTCTGTCAGTCTGTTATTCTCAGTGCACTCTCCATCTCTGTCAGTCTGTTATTCTCAGTGCACTCCATCTATCAGTCTGTTATTCTCAGTGCACTCTCCATCTGTCAGTCTGTTATTCTCAGTGCACTCTCCATCTGTCAGTCTGTTATTCTCAGTGCACTCCATCTTTGTCAGTCTGTTATTCTCAGTGCAGTCTCCATCCCTATCAGTCTGTTATTCTCAGTGCACTCTCCATCTCTGTCAGTCTGTTATTCTCAGTGCACTCTCCATCTCTGTCAGTCTGTTATTCTCAGTGCACTCTCCATCTGTCAGTCTGTTATTCTCAGTGTGACAGTCAGCATGGTTAAGACTCAGGGATGGTATTGTATCAGCAATTTAATGGTTTGTGGAAACTCCGGCATTTCTAATTTCACTTTCTCATTTTCCCTTACATGTATGTTCCAGGGAAACAGATAAGTTGATAATTACATTGCAGTGTGGTCGCGTCTGATGGTACGGTTTAGCACCATCCCGGGAACAAACGCAGCTCTTGTCTGTCAATTCAGTTATTATCAATGATACCAGCGTTACGTGTGAGAGTTTCCATTATTAAGTATGATTACCCTTTGGTACTTTTACACGTATACATATGTAATCCCTGGAAGTGGTGCAGTGGTGATAATAACTAGTCGATTTTGCAGCTGTGTTTTTATTGAAATTTAAATAGCTTAACTATGAACCAGTAATTAGGAGCTGAGGCCCCCTCTGCAGGTGAGAGTTCCATTGTGGTCACACAGGTGAAGTCATGTCTGGTGTCTGGTACATCTCATCCTACTGCAATCTGCTTCCCAAAGGCCAGGGTCCTAAATAACTCCTAAATAAGACCAATTTTAATTCATTAACATCGCCACCCAGCAATACTAGTTGTTTTTTTTCCAGGTCATTGCTCTATAACATGTTTGTTAAAGACTGTTCATTTGCCTCAAACCTTACAGTCAATAGAGGCTTACAGGATCGAATATGCACCACCTCAAAACATGTGGTTTACATTCCCTCCTTCAGTTCTATATCTTGACAACCTAACATTGACAACTAGAAAGAATGTACTCAGTCGAGGGCAGACCTCCGCCAAGTCACAACAATCTCCCCTCACATGAATGCGCACAGCAAATTTTGTGTCTGTACAACTGTCGGGTCAGGAGATTGGAAAATTGAAATTTTGACCTGATGGTGGCGCTAGAGGACAGGTCATGGGTTCTTCCACTTTGCAAATTTCATGACAATCCAGTCATTACTTTTTGAGATATGTTTGACCTAATGGTAGTGCTAGAGGAAAGGTCACGGGGTCACCAAAATCAATATGTCTGTCACGGACGGACAGACAGACAGAGGTCATTACATGACCTTCTTGGCGGAGGTAATGAGTACATGTCTGTGTATCAGACAGAATATCAATCTTGCAAAATGCTTCTCACAGGGACGGATCCTACAGTGCTAAAGTCTACGTGAAGCCCACAAGGGAGCGGTACAGAAGGAGCCGAGTTCAGCAGAGAATCCAGCAGTTCAAGCGCTTTGTGGAGAACTACCGTCGTCACATTGTCTGTTTAGCCATCATCTACAGCATTACTGCCGGAGTGACTCTGGAGAGATGTTACTGTGAGTACCAGTTTCCAGAAATGCTGTTGCATATGGAATTAACTGGAAAACTTTCTCATTCCCACACAACCGACCTACTGAAAATAACCTTTTTGTGTAGTCACAGTTCACTGTAAATATAACAGATTTCCCCAAGACCAACATGTCAATGATTTGAAAAAAACTGAACTTTTTGTGCAATGCTTTTTGGATGATGGATGCAAGATTTTGATAATGAAATTCCCTGGACTAACAGATACAGACCAATTGCCCTGTTCTTAGACTATGGTTTGCAGGCAGATCACACTGGTATCCCAGAGACCACCGCGGTGGGCATCGTCGTTTCTCGTGGCTCAGCGGCCGCGGTCTCCTTCCTGTTTCCCTACATGCTGCTCACTGTGTGCCGTAACCTCATCACCATGGGCCGCGAGACCTTCCTCAACCGCTACATCCCCTTCGACGCCGCCATCGACCTTCACCGCTGGATGGCTATGTCCGCCATCATCCTCACAGGTGTGAAGGGACCACTGTTACTTGGATCGGCTGTGTGACATCCGGTCCTCCAGCTCGGGAGCTGCCTAGCAGCCCTTATTGTTGGATCGGCTGTGTTACATCCGGTCCTCCAGCTCGGGAGCTGCCTAGCAGCCCTTATTGTGAACAGTAGGCTTTCAGTAGGGACTGGCTTTCAGTTGTAACTGTGAATTTTATATTAGGATAGAAAGAAGAATAACAGGGGTAGACAAGGCTCTGAACTGCTTGCCATCCATTCCCTGGTATGGGCTGTCCAACATCAGCTAAGAATATAATTAACACATTTTGGCACTTTAAATCACCGGTGTTGGAATAATGGCTAATGTCTCATGAGTGGAATCTAACAAAATGCTTATATCAGCTTTGGTTAAGTATAGAGGGTAATACTTTCTGGTGGAATTACTTTCTACAACCATGATGCATTATTAGTCTGAAGTGTGCATATGTGGAACTAGAGTAGCCATTGTAATACAGGTATGTTGTGTTTTTAGTGAGATGCTTTTCTGAAGAGTCTTGATGACTTCAATTCTTCTGTTCCGTAGTCATTCACAGTTTGGGTCATGTGGTCAACGTCTACATCCTGTCCGTTAGCAACCTCGGCATCCTGGCCTGCCTGTTCCCAAAAGTGTTTGCAAATGATGGGTAATTCAGTCATTCTTGTTTCATTTGGCCTAGTCCTAGTTTGCTTTTGATACGGTTTATTTAATGTTTTGAGTTACATTGACTCAAATCACATTAAGAGCAAGTAAATGATATGGTGTGTCACATTGTGTTTTTGTGGTGTCTATATGATGACTGCGTGCCATATTGTGTTATTGGGCTTGTATCCAAAAGGTTGCAGTTTCAATTTTTAGACGTGTAATATTGTGTAAGGATGTAAGAATATATAACTTGCTCTGAACATTGGTTTTTGCTATGAAACTTAATAATAAATGTAAAATGATCTTTTTCAATTTTTGTTTAGTTTTGAACTTCCTCAGCAGTGGTCTTGGTGGTTCTTTAAGACCGTTCCAGGTATGGAAACGTTTGTTGGTGGTTCTTTAAGACCGTTCCAGGTATGGAAACGTTTGTGTTGTGGAATATTCTGTGCCTCTAGGCATGACATATTCAGTCAGTGGTGGTTTAAAGAGAAAAATGGATTGTTGTTAATTGAAGTAGTTGCTTTCAAAGTTGACTTCAATTGTGTGTTTGTGTATGCATGCATGCTTGTGCATGTGTTTGTGTATATGTGCATGTGTTTATGTGTATATGTGTACATGTTTGTGTATGTATATTTGTGTATACGTGTACATGTGTATGTGTTTTTGTATGTTTATGTGTTTGTGTGTATGTATATGTGTACGTGTGTGTGTGCATGTGTCCATGTGTTTGCATTCCAGGTCTTACTGGTGTCCTGCTGCTCCTCGTCCTGGCTCTCATGTACGTCTTTGCCTCGCAGTATTTTCGACACATCAGCTTCCGTGGATTTTGGGTCACACACTACCTCTACATTGTCCTCTACATTCTGGTCAGCAGAGCCATACGTTCAAATAATATATTTCTGGGAAAAGCGTAGTCCTAAGAAAACCAGGTAACTCTTCCTCTTCTTCTGCTGTTACAGACTGTTATTCACGGCAGCTATGGTCTGATCCAGGAACCCAGGTTCCACATCAACCTCATTCCCCCAGCTCTTCTCTTTTTGGTGGACAAGCTCATCAGTCTAAACAGAAAGAAGGTGGAAATCCCTGTGGTAAAAGCTGAGCTGCTTCCCTCTGGTAAATCCTTTAGTAAAGAAACACACTCTCATTGGTCATTTGGGTGATCACTGTACCAACCAGAATCCCCTCCTGGCCTGCTCATGTCATAAACCCCAGTGCAGGTGGCAGGTGCTGTTGGTGAGGACGCTGATGATGTATATATTTTAGCAAGAGAATAATATGGCATGGAAGACGGGAAACAATAGCCACCCGCGTAAAAAAAGGCTTTGATACCTTGCATGGGCCAGTAATCAACTATTATTGCTGATTCAAAGTCGTGATGTCACTCATCATAGCATGCACTGGGTGAGCTTGGCTACAGTAGTGTAGAAGTGACATCACAATGAGATTTTCTTTAACTCCGTGGTATTTAATTTGACAGCTTCAAGGAATTTTAAAAAAAATTCCGCCCACTGTATTCTATTATTGTAAAGCATGAGTGTGAAATGCAACTTTTAAAGAAGTTACATTGCATTAATTACTGAAAGACTCTTAAAAGTGTTACATTGCATTAATTACTGAAAGACTCTTAAAAATGTTACATTGCATTAATTACTGAAAGACTCTTAAAAGTGTTACATTGCATTAATTACTGAAAGACTCTTAAAAATGTTACATTGCATTAATTACTGAAAGACTCTTAAAAATGTTACATTGCATTAATTACTGAAAGACTCTTAAAAATGTTACATTGCATTAATTACTGAAAGACTCTTAAAAATGTTACATTGCATTAATTACTGAAAGACTCTTAAAAATGTTACATTGCATTAATTACTGAAAGACTCTTAAAAGTGTTACATTGCATTAATTACTGAAAGACTTAAAAATGCTACATTGCATTAATTACTGAAAGACTCTTAAAAAATGTTACATTGCATTAATTACTGAAAGACTCTTAAAAATGTTACATTGCATTAATTACTGAAAGACTTAAAAATGTTACATTGCATTAATTACTGAAAGGCGCAGGTTACACATGGCGGAGGCGATCTTGCTTTGTTCGATTAAAAAAAACTCGGAAAACATTGTAAGTGAAGCAATTTTTTTTAAACTGTGTGTCTGACGGCCACACTGTGGTCCTCTCCTCGTGCAGGCGTGACTTGCTTGGAGTTTAAGCGACCTCAGGGTTTTACGTATCGTTCGGGGCAGTGGGTGCGCGTGGCGTGCCTGGCGTTGGGCACGGATGAGTACCACCCCTTCACGCTGACTTCGGCCCCCCACGAGGAGACCCTGAGCCTGCACATTCGGGCCGTGGGGCCATGGACCAGCAAGCTGAGGGAGTCCTACACACCTGGGAGCCTGGAGCAGCTGGGGGCTTACCCTAAAGTGAGGAAAAGGCTATTGCAGAGATGCTAGAGTGAATAAGTCCAATGTTAGATGCAGGCGGTATTGGGTTGAGAGTAGTGAGATCATTGTTGAAACTCACTGTAATCTCAGCATGCACTTATGTTATCTTCTTTGTTAGTGTTAAGAGAGCCTCCCCTTCTTCTGAAAAAAACTCATATGTACCTCAGATATGTTTTTATCATATTAGGGCTCCCATTGAAAATAGACTGGGTCTAAAACCTTCAGTTAATTCTTTGTCTGTGGTTGGCCGTGAACTAATCCCCACCCCCTTTTTTTTATACCACAGCTGTACTTGGATGGGCCGTTTGGGGAGGGGCACCAGGAATGGACTAATTTTGAGGTGTCTGTCTTGGTGGGTGGCGGAATTGGAGTCACTCCATTCGCCTCTATTCTGAAAGACCTGGTATTCAAGTCTTCAATCAAATGCAAGATCCAGTGCAAAAAAGTATGGATGCCCATCATCCTGGGAAATAAATCCAGTGAATGACTCGGTATAATCGGCTCAAACTTGAGTGAGTGGCTCATCCGTGTGCGTGTCCTGCCCCTAGGTCTACTTCATGTGGGTGACTCGGACCCAGAAGCAGTTTGAATGGGTGTCTGACATCATCAGGGAGGTTGAGGAGATGGATGCCCAGGATCTGGTTTCTGTTCACATTTACATCACTCAGCTGGCTGAGAAATTTGACCTACGGACCACCATGCTGGTACGTGTGGTCTCTTGCATAGTGGTAATCGGGTGGAGCACAAAGAGAAGGTGTATCCCAAAGGTACGGCCGAACACCGCGCCAAGATAGAAGCCTGGATTCAATATTCAATCAACTTTACCTTTGACTCTTAAGTCATATTTTTTAAATCATAGTTTGGTAAGTTACTTTTGGTGACTACTAGACACAGCAGAAAACCTGTGAAGAACAAACACTTGGTTAAGGACACATTTTGAATCCAGGCCAGAGTAAATTAGGATTGCAAATTTTGAGTGGGGGGAGCACTTGGTCATCACTGTTCTGTCCATACAGTGAAGGCATCATTTCATGTTTTTTTCTGATGGGAAAGGTTTTCCTTCATTGAGATTTTTTAAAACAAGATTATGATGGCGATGATGATATGGCGCCTGGCCTCTCTCCCACAGTATGTTTGTGAGCGTCATTTCCAGAAGGTAAGGAACCGGAGCCTGTTCACTGGCCTGCGGTCCATCACCCATTTTGGACGGCCCCCTTTGCTCTCCTTCTTCAGCTCCCTGCAGGACGTACACCCAGAGGTGAGCGCCTTTCTTTTTTAGCTATATTTACAGACACGTCGCTCACGTTTAGACCCTAAATGCAGAAGGAAAACACAAATAGCCATATTTTAAACTTGATTCATTCAAATTTAAAAAGGTGTAATCATTAAGATGCTCTTATTTTAGTCGTCTTTTTTTCTTGCTTCTTCAGGTGAGTAAAATTGGGGTGTTCAGTTGTGGTCCCCCAGGCCTGACCAAGAATGTGGAGAAGGCCTGTCAAAGGATGAACAAGAGGGACCAGGCCCACTTCATCCACCACTATGAGAATTTCTAACTTGTTTATCTGTATCAGCCAGTAATGTGTATCTATGCAATGAATGAATAACCTTCTAATGAAAATGTTAAGCTATGTAGCCACACATGTACACACTTGGAACTAAAGTTAAAGAGTTATAGATGTTGAGGGTTCCTGTATTACAATCTACCACTGTAGGACAGAAAAACATGTTTTTATCCACGGAATACACATATGCACATAAATAACCACAAATGAATATTCAGTAATTACATAGATCGTAAAATTATCAATATTGTTGTTTGAAATGTTCTGATCCACAATTAAAATGCATTAAATTTCTAGTATTCTTATGTTCAAGTCTCTTACAATTTGCACGGTAACATGTATACATGATTTTATATAATAAAAGTTTCATGGATAAATCGTATATGAATAATTTATTATGTAATTGATTCTCAGATGTCCACATCAAATATGCATGGTACAGCATTTCATATGGGCATATTAAAACATCTTATGATGTGGCAATGACCAAAGAATCAGACAACACTGAATGCATTAAGCTTTTATTCGTTTATTTGTTAAGCTTTGATGGTGAAACAAAGAAAACCCCCCCACCTCTTTTTCTAAGGTTTGCATAGACTAGACAATTTCCTGGTTGTTTGACCACAAGGAGGTCACAGAAAGAGTCCCAAAAGGTCCCTCATTGAAGAGTGCCTACATTCTGTGTGCCAGAAATATGTCCTACTGTCCTAGGAAACAGGTCCCCCCCCCCCCAGTGACTAAATACTTTCAGTCACTGAAACATCTCAAGATTTAGATGTGCTAAAGACCTACATATGTAAGTGCTTATTTGTTTTAATCAGGCACGTGCAGGTTTCTTGCTTACAGACTGCATTTTCACCACAAAGGCAGCAGGTGAATCAGGGTCTTTGCAATGTCAAAGTTTGATTTCACGCCAGCGCTCAATAAAAACCACGCTCTATGTTGCGTGAGAAGTTCATAGACGTACACGGAGAAAGCTACAGTGGGGAAAAGCTTGGAAGTGTCACACCAAAGGCCCTATGGATGCTGTCGGACGACCGCTCTGTGCCCTTTGCTCATGGGTTCTGGTCGTTCGGGTCACACTTCAGCATGACTTTGACCCCCAGGCCCTGGCGTGTGGTCTCGAAGGCCTGCACAGCCTGCTCCAGGGGGAAGCGGTGCGTCACCAGGGGCTTCACGTTCACCTGCTTGGAGGCCAACATGGCGATTGCCATTGGCCACCTGAAAGAGGGAATACACAGCAAATGAGGGCACATCAACAGACCTACATTATCACAAGTAGCAGTATCGTATAATGGTTAAGTAACTGTGGTTGCTGGTTGCTGGATCGATCCCAGGGGAGGCAAAGTTGCACTTCAGGTGCTTCTGTAAAATCTAGCAGTGTACATGTATTTTATGTAAAGAAATATAAGCTCTGCAAGCAACTCTGGAAAGGACATTTGTTAAGAGCATAAATGTGTATTTATCATTCTAGGAACACCACTGAATATTAAATGTAGCCAGGTGTTATAGGCACATGCATTGCTAATACAGTTGTATTCAGACATTAATGGGATGCAAAAACATGCTTGTGTGAGCTATTGGGATGGTCAGGATCTTGATGTGTAACCCATGGAGCAGAAACGCCCAGGTGGTAAAACCCAGGGCCTGGAGAGGGTTTGCCAGGGCCTAGCAGGATTCTTCAAACCCAGGGCCTGGAGAGGGTTCGCCAGGGCCTAGCAGGATTCTTCAAACCCAGGGCCTGGAGAGGGTTTGCCAGGGCCTAGCAGGATTCTTCACTCTTCCCTTTGTGAAGCCACAAGGGCAAGACATGCAGGTTTTTTGTTGTAACTCAGAACTTCATTGATCAGAAAAAGCAGCTGATGGAGGCGGCAGTGGAGTATAATGGTTAAGGAACTGGGTTTGTAACCAAAAAGGTTGCAGGTTCAATTCCCAGGTAGGACACTGCCGTTGTACCTTTGAGCAAGGTACTTAACCTGCATTGCTTCAGTATATATCCAGCTGTATCTATGTATAAATGCAAATTGATGTGTAAGTCGCTCTGGATAAGAGCGTCTGCTAAATGCCTGTAATGTAAATTATACACTAAGTGACTCACTCACTGAACTGGTTTATTGGTTCTGAACGGGCTGCTGATTTTAAGGTGGAATGCAGCTACTCTGAGGCTCTCCAAAGGGCAAGAATGAATATCGCTGATCAAGTCCGCTGTGTGAGAAGGAGAGTCTATCACAGAGGTTATTTACGTGTTGCGATAGCGGAACACTCCTCTGATGTCCACTTCTCTGACCGCAGCGCTGAGGAGGGGAACGGTGACCATCTCGGAGCCCAACCCAACC
>CM040400.1:77959720-78109905 GCA_022702515.1 Ilyophis sp. 1 JC-2022 | reverse complement strand
ATAACCTGTTCCAGTCATTGTCAAAGATAACACGATCAAAATCAATGACATATGGACAAACTGATTACATTATCAGAAACTTGCATTACAATAGATTAAAACAAATGGAAAATCCATCTTGTGCAAATCTATTTCTGAGTAACTCCAACGTAGGTAACATGGAATAACAGTTAGCGGTATTCTTAATTACACGTGAATATTTTGAAATCTTTTATTTACACTCATAGGCCACATCTTCATGATTCTGATGCCCAAAAGCTGGCTTTGCCCTCTTTCTGAAATCTGGGATCTGGGCCCACTCACATAGATGGCGGTCTGGATACTGCTCTCCACTCCCGTGCATTCGATGGTAGCATGGGGCTGGCTACCCAGGTGCTGCTCCACCTTCTTGGCCAGCTCTTCTGGTGTGTCCCCCCTTTTCACCTGCAGGGGGAAGTCGGCTCCCAGCTCCTTGGCCACTGCCAGACGCTCTGCAATCAGGTCTTGGTGAGGGGAAGAGAAAGGTTACTGTAAGAGACCTGCCCTACTGGCCAGAACAGAAAGGGTTCCGTCAAAGATGCAGACTCTACTGTGCAGTTGACAGCTATGTTCTATAGTGTTTCTATGTTCTATATATGTTCTATAGTGTTTCTATGTTCTATAGTGCTTCTATGTTCTATAGTGCTTCTATGTTCTATAGTGTTTCTATGTTCTATAGTGCTTCTATGTTCTATAGTGTTTCTATGTTCTATAGTGCTTCTATGTTCTATAGTGTTTCTATGTTCTATAGTGTTTCTATGTTCTATAGTGTTTCTATGTTCTATAGTGTTTCTATGTTCTATAGTGCTTCTATGTTCTATAGTGCTTCTATGTTCTATAGTGTTTCTATGTTCTATAGTGTTTCTATGTTCTATAGTGTTTATAGTCCTATGCACCTCGGAACTTGCAGGTGGAGCCCTGTGATCCCCTGAGCAAAGGTATTTAACCTAAATTGATTTAGTAAATACCCAGCTTTATAAATGGACAGCATTACATAAAAATGTATGTTGTGTGTGTCTGGATAAGGTGCCTGCTAAGCAAATAAACGATGCAGTAAAGTTATTTTGTCTGTTCCCGCACTGCTCCCTAGCTGTAGTGTAAATGCTTTATGGCACTCTAATTATCCACTTAAGGATACTACCGAAACATTGACTGAACTCATTTACATCATTAAATTAAACAGGGTAAGAAATATGTGTTGTGTGTGCATCAGAGTAATGAACTGTGTTCTGCGCATTTGCGCTTTGTTTTGTATATTTTATTTTTGATGCTGATACCACAATTATAGTTCCTTCTAGAAAAATAAAGTTATTGTTTTCTGTTCTTGGTCTATTTTGTTCATATCTATTCAGTCAAATCTGTCCTTTGCTCAGAAATAGCTGGTTTCCACTGTTATTGTGAAATTGCGAGACAATTGATTTCATGATGAATGTGGCCCATCATATTTCCCTTCCTTACCGCTTATTAGCACCTGTGATGCACCCATCGCCTTGGCAACCAGCAAGCTGACAAGCCCAATTGGTCCTGTCATGAAATTCAGAGAAAGGGACATTACTACAGTCAAATATCAAGGCAGTGCCTTTTAAAAAATATATTCCAGCAAGTGAATCATGTACGATTTTCACGATTAGTGAAATTTGGAGGGGCAACCTTATCTGCCCTTGGTCTACTGACGTGTCACAACATTAAGGCCTTTAAACAGACATGGTAGCAACTGCATATTGACATTGAAGGATGCAGCGTGAATGGCCGACGCCCTGCGAGTCATGGTTTACCTGCACCACAGATGAGTACAGTGCTGCCCAGAGTCACCTGAGCCCTGCGGCAGGCGTAGATGCCCACAGATAGGGGCTCAATCAGAGCCCCCTCCTCAAAAGTCACGCTGTCAGGCAGCCTGTAAAAAACAGACAGCGCTCATTCATGCCACTGGCCAATGGGGTGACACCAGCAGTCACAGGAGTGAGCGTTAGTACTTGTGCAACACACTGACAGTGCTACCCTCTGAAAAGCTGCCACTTGTGTCAGGGAAACTTTGTGGAACTAAAATAACATTGACAAGTGGTGAGTCGAGTTCAAATCCAGCGCACACAAGACACTGTGCCATTCTGACCCTTGAGCATAGACGGCCTTTGCCATGTTTCATTAGTTTCAACTGAAACTGGCCTTGCAACTGAAACTGGCCACGCCTCAATCATAAATTTAAAAAAAACAAAAAAAACTTTTGTATAAAAATCTCCACAGAACGGCCTAGCCGGTAGTTTCACCATTCAGCCACTGTAGGTGCTGTTCCTAACTTAAGACGATTTCAGTGATGACACTATTTTTCCTTAACTAATCCTTGATCTAACCTCACTTGACCCACATCAAAACACTTCCTGCTAGGGTCATTATGATTTGATTGCTGCTAGTGTAACAGCCCGATGTTTTCCTTTGACAAGGAAAGCTATAGCAATAAAACGCATCCATCCTAGTGAAAATAAAGACAAATTAAATGTCAAGAGAGTCTTACGAAGGCAACAACTTTCTTCGGTGCAACTTTTGGTATGTTTACAAAAAATGTATTTGACTAGCAATGCGCTTGCAGCATTGTCGCTAATAGAAAATGCTGTTAGCCAAACTGCTTTAAGTTATATCATATCGAGGGAAGTCAGGGACGTTGTTTTAATAGGCTGCGTGTTCGTACCGAAAGAGCACATTGCGCTTGATGCACCATTTCTTGTAGTTATATTGTAGCCCAATGATTATTATGATTATTTTTGAAAGAGATATTAAAGTAAGAAGCCTAATTTCAGTTGCATGCCATTTTTCTTGTGTTATTTATAAGAAGGTTTGGGGTTTGGGCGGGTAGTGAATGGGTAGCGTTTGGTTTTTGAAACGGGCCCCCAAATGGCAAAAGTCACTTATGCCCTTGAGTATGGTGCTGGATGCATACTTTAAAATACATTTAACTAATCAAAGCTCCACACAATTTGACGAATCACTGACTTGTAGCAGAATCACTTACTTGTAGCAGAATCACTTACTTGTAGCAGAATCACTTACTTGTAGCAGAATCACTTACTTGTAGCAGAATCACTTGTAGCAGAATCACTTACTTGTAGCAGAATCACTTACTTGTAGCAGAATCACTTACTTGTAGCAGAATCACTTACTTGTAGCAGAATCACTTACTTGTAGCAGAATCACTTACTTGTAGCAGAATCACTCACTTGTAGCAGAATCACTTACTTGTAGCAGAATCACTTACTTGTAGCAGAATCACTTACTTGTAGCAGAATCACTCACTTGTAGCAGAATCACTTACTTGTAGCAGAATCACTTACTTGTAGCAGAATCACTTACTTGTAGCAGAATCACTTACTTGTAGCAGAATCGCTTACTTGTAACAGAAGTTGGCACTATGTTTGTAGTATCGACAGAGGTTCCCGTCATCTGGGGGTGTGGCACAGAAGAAGATGGTGGGGGACAGGTTGTACCGGCCAGTTTTGAAAAACTCATCCATCTCGCGAGGCACTCCGGGCTCGATCGCTACTCTGTCACCTACACAATTAAACACAGGAACATTTTTTTTTTTTTTTTTAAACATTCATGATTCAACAGAAAACTGGTTATTGTTTGTATTGACAGAATCCGCTTCGTTCACGTTCATATACGTGCTAGAAGTGTAATTTTCAGTTTTAGCTGCGCTATAGAAGGGAATGGAGAGCGACAAATACCCTATTCTGGATCATCACCCCAGGGGAGCACAGAGCAACCTAACATATTTCACCACCATTTGGACATATCATGGCCAGGTAACTACACAATTCAAAGTTCAATTTTGCTTTAAGTCACATGAAAAAAGAATTTTGTCTTTCTTTTCAAATTGGCAGCCATTTGAGGAATTTTACTTAGTTTTACAAAGGGGCTGTATTTCAAATATAGTATCTGACACAGGTCTGGTTATCAGCGCATTCCAATTGATGGGATACATATTTGATAAAATAAAGCTCAGACACACATCTCTATTGTTTTGATCTCTTAGGATCTTTGGATTTTTCGGATATCATGGACTCACCTCAAATAATTAGTACGAGCGTATAATAAACTATGTGATTTTTGAAGTAGAACTAAATATTGGATAAAGCAATAAGTCTGAGACAACGCCTACAGATTTGTGTTGTACTTGCCTGGCTGGAGGTGCTTGACCCCTGACCCCACTTTTATGACACGGCCTGCGGCCTCGTGCCCCAGTACCATGGGCTTCTTCACCTCATAGCTACCGATGCGTCCGTGCTGCCAGTAATGCACATCTGAGCCACAGATCCCAACAGAATGCATCTGGAGAAGCACCTCTGGCAACACAGGGAGAACACCCGTTATAGCGGGTCCCAAACTGTGGGTAGGGACCCAGTAACATAACATAACATAACATAACATAAGAGTAAGACGGGAACAGGCCATTCAGCCCAACTTGCTCGTCTATTCCTACCACTAAAAGAAAATAAATAAAAGCAATATAATAATTAAAAAAGTACATGATTTAATAACGAGATTAAAATACAATCTAATATAAATAATACATTGTAATAAAAGCAGAAAAAAACTGTAATAAAATAAATTTAAACAAAACTACAATACAAAGAATAAAATAATGTGTTTTCTTTTTGTGTTTACAAAAATAAAATAAATAACAATAATAATTAAAAGTGTGGGAGCCTTCAGTGTTATAAAGTGTCTAACACTGTGTCAAGCCGGGCCTTGAATACACCCAGTGTTTCTGCCAGTCGAGACCAACAAATAAACACAAAAAAGTCTTACTGTTTACAATACATTTAATAATATGCTTTACATTGACATTCTCACCACACTCTGGGCCAGATGCATGTAAGTTACAGTGTATATGCCTTTATATAGAGTGTCCACCAGAATTATTGGCAACCCTAGAAAATATGAGCAAAAAAGCTATAAAAAATGTCTTTGTCGTTTATCAGCATGACCTTACAATCAAAATATGAGAAAGATCAAAATCTTTAATTTAGGTTAAATTATTAAAAGGAAAAAATAGCTTTCTGCTTCACATGTCGCCACTTTTCTCGTGCGGGAAGTCACGATGACAAGACGGCCCTTACCCAAGATGGATACAACAACTGGAAGAAGGAGACAGGCTCGTTCTCCTTCCTGCATAAAAGTCAGTTTTTGTCATTGGCTTGCGGTTCACTAAGGGAGAGTTTGTTTTTTTATAATGAGGGGTACCTGGAGTAATTTGGACTACTCTGAAATAAAAATGTTTGACCCTCCCTCCGAAAGAACTATAGGCCTATTTTATTTGACCCCTCCCACAGTGTTTGGAAAAAAAGAATAACCCTCCCCCATCAAATAGGCCTACTCATCAAAAACCACGGAATGATTAACTTTGTATCTCTGTGAACTAAAGTTTAGAAAACCCATAGGCGGCAGTGTAGTATAATGGTTAAGGAACTGGACTTGTAACCGAAAGGTTGCAGGTTTGATTCCCAGGTTCATTTTAGCACAAATAGTTTTTGGAGACACCTTAGTGTCTCCATGTGTTTCTCTAGTTAACCATTTAGATACCATTTAAAGGCCTGATATGACTCCAGAGGCATATAGATAATAAGCCTATTTCAGATCTACAATCTCGGCTCCAATAGCCAGGAGAATGAGAGAGAGCAGAGTTGTGCAAACTCAATACCGAAGTTCTGAAATGCTGAAAAACATGGAAATTTGCATCACCTTCCTCTGGACCAAAATAAAAAATAGTAACCCTCCCTCAGACTAAAATTTAAAAAGCATGACCCTCCCCTTTTTTTCCACCAGTACCCTCTTCTGATAAATTGTGAACAGTCCCAAATAGATAAATGTGGACATTTCTTTGTCCAAATTCTATTCAAAACTACATTTAGGCCAATATCAAGTGTGCCACATGTTTTTCTTCCCTAAAGTAACTAACGTTCCTGGTGTCGTCCCTGCTTCCCATTCCCCCTGGCCTGAAGCACACTGAAAACCTGTACATTACATTACATTACATTACATTATAGTCATTTAGCAGACGCTCTTATCCAGAGCGACGTACACAGTGCATAAGCTGAGTAAGCTGAAGAGGAGTGTCCATACGTGAGGGCTAAGGACTGTGAATTAACACCAGCCACCAGCCAAATGCTGGTAAATTTTGATTGTGGCTGGCAAAAGTTTTACTTTAGCAGCCACTTTTGCCGGTAACCAACCAGGTTGTGTTGTACTGTAAAAGGTAATATGGCTGGTAAAATGTTGAGAATGACTGGTGATTTTTAGAATCCACAAGCCATTCTGGCCAGTGGGTGAAAAGGTTAATTTAATACCCTGCTATGAAGGATCTGGAGATATTCTGAATAAGAGGAATGATCTCAAATCCCTTGCTATGTGTTATCCAACCTCATCAAAAATGACAGGCTCAGTGCTGTTATCTTGGCAAAGGGAGGGTACACAACGTACTACTTACAAAGATGCCAATAACTGTGACACACATCTTCTTCATATATACATTCAATGTTTTCCTCTGATCAATGGTATCACAATTAAACTATATAATTTTCAAAAAAAATTCTGAGCATAGAAGACATTTGATAAACAATAAACTGAATTTAATCCTGTATTTTTTTGCTAATTTTAATTGAGGTTGCCAATAAGTGGGATGGAACTTGGACTCTGACAGCGTGATATATTACACTCCAGCAGCATTACAGATCAGTTACACCCATTGCATTCATCATGGTCACAACCGTTAGCAGTACTCAATACATAATCCTACAACATGAAGTTAGATTCCATACAAAGTTCTAGAGGAAGAAAGAAAATGTATTATTATTAAGAAGCAAATTGGTTTGAGGGTATAGTTTTAGATTTAGCACAGGTAGGGGTAGTAGATCCATAAGAAAACCTCAAAGGTCAGCATTAGGTAAGCTAAGGTGCAGTTTAACTAGGTGTCTTTTCAGTGTTTCCGAGGAAGATGAGCTGCTGTCCTGATTAGTGGGGAGCTCATTGCACTACTGGGGGCCTCTGGGAGGAGAAGCTATGAGAAAATATTACTGCACCAAGAGATTTGGTGTATAGGAAAAATAGATTTAAATAGGTTTAAAACAGATCCCTGGGGGACTCCTGTTGTAAGGCAGTGGGACTTTGAGATAGAGCCCTGCCAGGTTACCTCAAAGTAGTGGTCAGAAATGTATGAGGGTAACCATTTATGGACATTGCCTGAGATACCCATTACAATCAGTGTTGCCAAAAGGACATGACGGTAAACTGTATTAACTGCAGCAGAAAGATGAAGTACGATCAAGGTAGATGACAGCGATGCTGCTTTGAAAGCTTCCGTTACAACGAGGAGATCTGCCACTGTTGAGTGGTTAGCTTTGACGCCAAGCTGTTTGTGGAGTCAGGGAGACTGTCCTGAGTTAGATAATGTATAAGCGCAGCGGATCCAGCCTGTTCAAAGGTTTTAGATAGAAAGTGGAGGAGGGATACCGGTCAATAGTTTTGAACTACAGTTGGATACAAGGTTAGTGTTTTGAGTGTTACTCAGGTTTGCCTGAAGTCACTGAGGACAGAACCAGTATTCAGTGAACCACTGACCACACTGACCGTGGCAGAAAGGGGAGAAGGTATGGGGTCAGTAGGGCAAGTAGTTTGACACTTGATAGGAGCTGCAGGAGATCAGCAGTGGAGTCTGTTGAAAATCCTCAGAGGCTAGGAAGATTGACGGCAGGAGCAGTGGGCAAGTGGCTATGGGAATGTGTTGGCATAGTATAACGGTATCAGTTATTTTGGTTTGAATGTTGGAAGCAACATTGTCAGCTGTAAGAGTGGAGGGAGGTGGAGGGAGGTGGAGGGAGGTGGAGGGGGAGATGGGATGGGAAGAAAGAAGAAAGCAGAAAATAGATTTTATAGGTTGTTTGTTGAGCCTTGAATTTTGACTTAAAATATGAATCCATGAGTCCACAAAGTGGAGTTGCTGGTAAGCAGGCAGGTCAGTTGACGATTCCTTTTTTAAATTTATTTTTTAACTACATAAGTGATAAAAAAAAATGGGGGGGGAAGAGAAAATGTATTTTGTATTTTTATTATTATTATTATTATTATTATTATTATTATTATTATAAGGAGGCAGTACCATCCAGAGAGCGTAGATAGCAAGAAGTCAGTACCAGCATTAGAAGATAATTTTGAGAAGGTCTATATGGGAGGTTGGCCTGATAACAGAGGTGGTCAAGGAGGACTGTATCGGATTCTGGATTCCCATGCCAGCTTCTGCTCTTAATTAAAACTACATGATCTCACATTTTAGGTAAATATTTTGATAACTTAATATTTTGACGGACAGCTGGTAACTGTCTTTCTGTCTCTATGAAACATTTTACAGTGGCCTACTCTACGAGTGAACCAGCACTGCTTTATAGAGATAATTAGCTAATAAAGCCAGGGTAACTGCTGGAAACAAAAAAACTCTTGCCCAACAGCAATGGAATTGCTCAATCAACGAGTTTCAATCTACAAACAGAACGTAGTGACACAATCGATTTTGTGGCAGCCTCAAGGGACTGGAGGGAAATCCTAATGCATGTCTTTGTTGAAACCATCCCAGAAATACACATAATCATAATTTCAGTTTAACAGACTGTTCCAAATACAGTACCGTTCCAGGCAAAGAACCATTAAAACAGTTAGGTATAGGCTACTTCATGATCAACGTACCATTTGCACCCGGTTCAGGAATAGGACGATGTTCCTGTTAAGAAAATCCACAAAAAATAATTTGCAATTCCAATTAAAAGTATTTAGATTGTAGAGATTTGAATGTGTATTACAGAAGTTATTTACTTGCTACCTTCGGAAAATCTGTATTAATTGATTTCCCTGAATGTATATCACAACAACAGTAAGGGAATGTGCAGAGAAATTGTGAGTAGCAGTGTGACAACAAGAACTGCCTAACTAATTTGCAAAGTTTGATACAGATCACTCCGTATAACACTATTAAACCCATTTTCAATGAATAATGCATACAGCTAGCGTGGTTTTATATATTCACGTTTGATTCGTCAAGCTAACTAAAAACGTTTAGATGCTGGATGGGCTCGGAGCGCAAATCATGTTCTATCTGAATTAACAGTAGGCTACAGTACCAATCTGAGATCGCCTTGAGAATGCAGCACCACGGACAGGTTTTCCTTATCCATATCGCCAATCCTGGGTTTCGTGATAAATTGGATCGTTCAAGGGAGAACACCGCAGCACGGCTCTTTAGCTAGACAAGGGCTCAAAGTACCCTTTCCTGTATTTGAAATGGCAAACAAACTGGTACAACTTGCGCAAGTCAATGGTTAGCTAACTATCAAGCTAATACATGTCAGGTCAGGGGTGTTTAGTGTGGCTTGTGAGCATGCAAATTATCTAGTAAATTACCTAGTAAGAGGACACTTAAACATGTTGTATTTGGCACGCTAGCAATTGACTTTAAAAATAGCTTGCAAGAAAGGTTGTTTGTCTAGAAAGATCATTTTAATTAAAGAGTGTGCAATATAGGCTATGCAGCAAATCAAATGAAAAGCAAGTAGGTGGTGTTGATCTTGATAGCGCTTTTGACTGAAATTATAATCAAAAGTATGCTGCTCCTTTGTTACAAACATTACGGCGTTCCGTTGGAATACACGGCATGTAAGCCCCGCCTCCTGCCTTACGTCCGCATGTAAATAGACCGCACGTCCTCACGCCGGTGGGCAGGCATGTTTCAACAGAACTAAAGGGTAGTTGACTGTATTATTTTTGTAACTCCAACGTTAATGTTACCATTCAGAAGAAGTTGATGTAGCACAAACTACAATTAGGTAGACATATACCTTTAGTTATTGGCGCTTTAATATTGGTTACAAAAAAACATAGCTAGCTCTGTGTTAATTGGTTTTATTGACGCCTCCAAGGCTTTTGATCGAGTCAATCATCATAAGCTGTTCGTAAAATTGAGTCAAAGGGGTGTGCCTGGTAGCATTATACGTATCCTGGCACACAAACAGAGCATGCAGGTGAAATGGGGTAATAGAGTCTCCACCCCCTTTGGCGTCCGTCAGGGGGGGTAACTCTCCCTAGCTCTCTTTAATTTGTACATGGACGACCTATCTGACCAGCTAGGAGGATGTAGGGCTGGTTGTATGATTGGTACCACCTTGGTTAACCATATTATGTATGCTGATGATTTACCAATCTTTTCCCCTAGCAGTGCTGGGTTTCAACTGCTGCTGAACATACGTTCTGGTTATGGTGTCAATTTTGATGTGAAATACAATGCCAAAAAGAGTGTGGTTATGTAGAACAGAGAAGGACAGTGATCTTACTTTTCCTGCTTTGTATCTGTCAGAGCATGTTCTTTCTGTTTGTGATACAACAAAAATATGTGGCACACTTCATTACAGATCAGATGTCTGCTGATGATGACTCGTATAGATAAATCTTTTTAGAGCCTATTGTACCCCTATGTATACTGCCCCCCTGTGGGTGAAGTTTTAAAAAAGCGAGCTTCCACAAACTTCGGGTTATTTATAATGACTGCTTGCAGGATACTGCTGAAAAAAACCCAAATAGAGTAGTGCTTGTGTCCTGTTTTGTAAGGCATGAGTTAGCACTTTTCAGGCACTCTTGAGAAATCTGATGTATCTGTCGATTGAATGTGTCTCAGAATGATATTATCAAACTGCTGACTAATCCCTGTTATAGTTCGGTGAGATACCAATATTATATATGGAGATACTGGTATAAGTGCCTTGCATAGTTTTATTGTGTTTCGTGTGTTTTTAATTGTTGTTCGTGTTTTATATGGACTATGTGTCCGCGATTAAAAGAAGAATATTCCATTTAAAGACCCGGAAGTTATGTAATTATGGCTCCTACTAAGGGGGGTTTCCATGGAGATTGTCAACACTAAATGTTGCCTTTACGAACAGGTTAGCAATATATTTGTTGGCTAACTGTAATTACTAGCATGGAAACAATAGACGTGGATGAATTATTAACTGAGTGTCAGTCGAAAGGATCTGACCGGTTAAACATTAGTAATCGCGAACTGGTTGTACTGCCCGTCGCCGTGTCAAAATTAACACATTTGAAAAGACTACTACTAAACGACAATCTCCTCCTATTGCCACCAAGCGAGGTAAGACAGTTAGGCGGCTAGCTACTTAGTTTTGGCAGTCTGATACAATTTTGACCAAACGTTATGAAGTTTGTTAACGAATGAACCAATTAATTGTTCATTGTTTAACCGATTTGCTGTGGTACTTCCACTCAGGTGGAAAAACTGGGTTTAACTGGAATGGAACCGCGGAAGGAAGCTCGGAATGGCCAATAGTGCTCTGTGCCAAAAAGTACCTCAGTTCAAATGCCTGCAGCACTTGCTGTGGAATGCACATCAATATAAATACAATATAATTTCATATGTACTTTCATTTGAGCATAGAATTCTTATGAAATATAAATTTTAAATATTTGAAAATGTGATCAAAACTAATAGCATTATAAAACATATTTCAGAGCCCCTCATCACCCTTTCGGAATAAGACATCAAGATAAGGATAAGGACCTTTTGAATGATAACTGACTTATGGTAAATGTAATGGCCAAACTTGATTGCAGTCCAAATATTGCACAATTTCTGCATTAATCCATAACATCATATACATGTACTTGAAGGGCAGGTCCAGAGCTTTCATTTGGTATAAACCATGCCTTGATGTCTGAATGCGGGATGTGATTTATGGGGCTTGGATAGGACATGGACATAATTTAATTCCAACAGACGGATGTCATTAAAACATGATTTTGATTGACTTATCATTGAGTCATCAAGAACTGGAGATACTCATATTAAACTGAGAGCTCTGCACTTTATAAAGGTGAAAACCACATCTTGATGTATTATTCTGTTAGGGTTATAAGAGGCTCTGAATGATAATTGACTTATGGTAGATGTAATGGCCAGACTTGATTGCAGTCAAAATAATGCACAATTCCCGCATGAACTCATAACATCATGTACAATTCCTCGAAGGGCAGATCCAGAGCTTTCATTTTGGTATACATCATGCCTTGATGTGTGAATGCAGAATGTGATTTTTAGGGCTTGATATTCAAATACATCAATATCCTCTCCAACAGGCTTTTTCCATTAAAATATCATTTTGATCAACTTATAATTGAGTCATCAAGGATTGAATATACTAATTTTAAAGAAGAAATAAATCTGCACTTTCAAAAGGTGAAAACCTTATCTTGATGTCTTATTCCGGAAGGGTGATGAGGGGTTCTGAAACATGTCTCCTAATGCTATTAGTTTTCAATTTCTCATATATTTCAAATGTATATGTCATGTAAATTCCATGCTCAAATGAAAGTACATATGATGCCCATTCAGAAACTGTTAAGATTGTATTGATGCGCGTTGCACAGCAAGTGCTGCAAGCATTTGAACAGAGGTGTTTTTTGGCAAAGAGCACTATTGGCCATTCCGAGCTTCCTTCCGCGGTTCCATTCCGGCTTTTACCCAGGCCCCACTCAAGATTTCACAATAAATTTCTAAACCCACAAAATGACTAATGTTACCTGAATGTTCAAAGCAGCAACAACTAGTTTTTTCAACCCCTGTGGACCACAGGTTGGTTGATGCAAATCTAAATCTGGTTGTTTAACCAATTTGATTGATTATGGGAACCTAATCGAAACAAATTTGAATAGAGTAGGCTACATTTTAACGCATGCCCCATCACTGTTTAAGGCTTTTGTACCCACATGGGTGGTGGCTATCAAAAACGTTTAAAATTACGTTAAAATTCACATCTGAAGCGTGACAGAAACACTTACAGCGATATAACTCCAATTTATAATCACTTATTTGTAGATATGACTGTTGCTGTTCGATCAATCTCAAGTGGCTAACAATTGTAGGCCTAGTTTTTTTTATTGCTGTTTACAAATAGGGATGATTTCAACTTTACATAATTGCAATTATGTTTACCCTTAGTAAGCTATATAAGGAAAGAAACAAAGAGACAACCAGTGGCTGTTATGTTATAGCATACATTGGTGCTGACCTCAACATAAATCTTCATCCTATGTTGTTTTCTCTTTCTTCTTATTATTTTTGAGATTCTTCATCTGGAGAAGCTCGAAGAACTGGTGCTTGATGGCAACCAGTTGACTGTGCTTCCCAGTACTATTGGCTCTTTGAAACGTCTCACATTTCTGGGTGTGAACCGAAACCCCCTAACTTTGCTGCCAGAGGCACTGGGAGACCTCGCTGAACTGAGGGAACTCTGGGCCGCTGCCTGTGGCCTCGTCTGTCTGCCAAGCTCCATTGGCAAACTCGGACAGCTTAGAAAACTTGGTGTACACAACAACAGCATTACAGCCGTCCCCTCTGAACTTGGACTCCTCTGCAAGCTTCAGTGGTTAAATCTCGCTGGCAATGATCTACAAGACCTCCCAGACGACATGAATCAGCTGGAGGCATTGGTTTTCCTGAACTTAGACAGGAATTACTTCCAGCATGTTCCAAAACCATTATCAGGTCAGGGGCTTTCTTTATATGCGTTTACTCTCTTTCCACCCATTGACTATTTATATTCAAACAATGATAAGTTTGATAAGGAAATGTTACAGAAAACAATAAATCCTGCCGTATTTGATTCTGTAAACAACTAAACCAAATCACATAGGAAGCACATTGATGTCACACTTCTCATGATTCTGTTAATGCATCATAACATTATGTGGCCTAAATGACCATACAGTTCCATTGTGCAAAAGGACTGAAGACCCAGTACATCTTTAATGCATCACTTATTACTTTAACTCATTCAATGCCAGAGTGTTCTGGAACACTAAGCCTCAGCAGTGCCGAGCCAAAATGGCTGCCGAGTCGTGCCGACAATAAACATATTTAGATTGATCCTGTCAATGTGCAAACTTCTAATAAAACACATTATTTTACCTATTCCAACATCATTTTTTGTTAATGAATACAAACAATATTGAAGGAAATTGTTTTTCAGTGCTTCTTAGTTTGGTTAACATCACTCTTACATTGGTGATGTGTAATAATAGTGAAAAGTTTTCCATAAAAATCAGCTCTTGCATATCTATAGATATGTAAAAATGAACAATAAACATAATCGCTGGTCATTTGTATAGATATGTACAAATGCGCTGTCCACGTGAGTTACTTTGTATCAACCGTTTCAAACAGAAACAGTTATCCTGAGGCAAAAATAACGTAGGCTGAAATCTGTGGAGTGAGGGACTAATTCAAAACGGAACCAACAAAACGATGGTCACTGGAGGAGATATGGGAAATAACTGGACAGAAGTGGAAATCAGAGAATTATTAAATATAAGTCGGGAAAGGGATGTTATAAAACTCATTGATGGTAGGCTACTGTCCGACTGAAATCCAGAATTCTTTACCGGTGTAGCAGAGTAAAGATAAAAATAAAAAACTGATCGACTTCAGTCGCCCTCAGTACTTTAGACAGTTTGTATGTCCGTCGACTAAAGTCGCCCGCGGCACTGAATGAGTTAAATGTGACCGTCTATTTTCTTGTGAAGGTTTGGATTAAAGGTTAGGCTTGTCTGTAGTTGTTCAATCGAAAAATTTACTTTATGTCTCAGTAACCTTTAATATTTTTCTAGGATATGTTTTACAGTATATTTACAGGAAATATTTTATAAATCAGGCAAGTTTAGGAGCTGAACGTTTTACCCAAAGGGTGCCATTTCTGTTCCCAGGTAGAGCACTGCTGTTGTGCCTTTCATCAGTTTTAATCCAGATGGCAAAAGTAAATATTCAGCTATGTTCTGTAAACACAAAGTAGACGCTGAGTAATCACTCGAGATAACAGTGGCTCAGACATTAATTGACCATTTTCTGTTGGGATGGAATGACACCATAAAAATACCTTGATTTCCATGTATTGATGTGTAGACGCCATGTGTCTTGACAAACTCAACATGTGTTGTGTAAAATATTGAATCCAATCTATGTTCCAGATATGGCCAGTCTTCATGTGCTGTCTATGAAGTCCAACCAAATCATATCTCTGACAGATGACATGATCCTTGGATTTAGCAGGATGACAAAACTTGACCTGAGAGAAAACCCATTTAGAGACAGGCCAAAACACTGGAAGGTAACAGAGCCTTGGGCTGCGTTCGGATCCAAATTTTATTCTTTCTTCCTGTCGTTCCCTTCCTTTGCTTCAAGGGGGGAATCCCCAAAATGCCAGGATGAAATATGGCAGCCACACCAAGTGTGATTCGGATCCAATTTAAGAAAGGGGAGGGAGTAATTATATTCGTTTATTCTCCCTTCCAGCAAGGGTATAAAATGCAAGCTTCCAGCAAGAAGGGAATCCCACAATGCAATGCTCCACATGGAAAAAGTGGGCGGTCACATTTCAGCTCTATGGTGTTGCACTTCTGAAACGTTGCGAGGGCGGTTCGGTTACGTTTTTGTTTGTTTCTCGTCAACCCTCTCTTGCAGAGCACCTTTTAAGTTTGCTGGCTGCACGTAGCAAATTGCATCACAATTCGAGGGAAGTGAGCAAGGGAAAGGAGCGTGTTAAATTGGATTCTAATGCAGCCCTGGATTGGCATGTGAGCATCTCATCACACTGACACCTGCATTGAGATGCCTCTTTTTGTATAGTAAATCTGAGCTAAACCTGGTGGATATACTGTATTCTACATTGTGGCAGGTTAATTATGTAAGCGGCCATTTTAGTGTCCGTTTCCTTAGTAATTATTAACACATATCTTTATGTTTATTTCTCTACAGGGTTTGGACTTCATTTTGCTGGGGGAAGTGAAAGAAGTAGAAGTTACGGACATCTTTTTTTCATAAAAATGTAATGATCTTTTGGTATAATCTAGGTTGCGTTATATAATCTACGTTGTACAAAGAAAAAGATGTGAAGTGTACAATTGTACAATTGATGGCTGTGAGGCCATTCTATGCGCTATGCTTTGAAAATGATCATCTTGAAAATGAAATAAAAAGCTTTACTGAAAAAAGTGTTTTTCTCCATTTTTAAGTGCAGTATTTTACAATGCACTTTTAGAGTACAAACCCCAATTCCAAAAAAGTTAATTCAAAAAAAGCAAACAAGGTTCACCCGATATGGACGTAAACACCCTCAAATTAAAGCTGACAATCTGGTCTTTAACCTCATCTTCATTGTTTCATTTCAAATCCAATGTGCTGGCGTACAGAGCCAAAACAACACAAAGTGTGTCACTGTCCAAACACTTAGACTGCTCTGTAGGCAGCACTACAAACTGAAAACAAGTGTTCCTCTAAACAATGGCTACCATCAAAACTTTTTCCATAGCCAGTCAGTAGAAAAGATAATACTCTTAGTTGGCCCCAAAGCTAAAAGGGATGTACTTTTGAATATGTTAGGAAATTTGGCTCATCAGAATAGATCGGAAGTAACAAGCTTAGGTGTAATATTAGACTCCGACTTAAGTTTTAAAACACACATAAATAAAGTGACCAAGACAGCATTCTTCCATTTAAGAAATATTGCCAAAGTCCGGCCGTTTTTAACTCAGCAGGATGCTGAGAAGTTAGTTCATGCATTTATTTCAAGTAGACTGGACTATTGTAATGCTCTTTTAACTGGTATTCCAAAAAAGTCCATAGAGAAATTACAGCTAATTCAGAACTCTGCTGCTAGACTTTTAACAAAAACAAGGAAGAGAGAGCATATTACTCCTGTTTTAGCTGCACTGCACTGGCTCCCTGTATCTTTTAGAATTGATTTTAAAGTCCTTTTATTTGTATACAAAGCTCTCAATGGTTTAGCACCCTCGTACATTTCAGACTTCCTGTCTTTTTATGTGCCAACTCGAGTTCTCAGATCCGCCACAGCCGGCCTATTAAACTTACCTGTGGTAAATCGCAAAAAAAGCGGTGAGAGTGCTTTCTGCTATTATGCCCCGAAACTCTGGAACACTCTCCCGCAGGACCTTAGAACAGCAGACTCAGTTGGCACTTTTAAAAAGCAGCTCAAAACATACCTTTTTAAACTAGCTTTTGATTGATTTATTTGTCTTATATTAGCTCTTTTAAACTAGCTTTTAATTGATTCATTTGTTTTATCTTCTTATTTTACTATTTATCATTTTGTTTCCTATTTTTTATGCTCCCTTAATATTTTATTACTACCCTTATCATTTTTATTGTCTTATTTTTCATTTTACCTGTTCCTATTGAATTTTAACTCAACATTTTTACTGTTTTAAATTTTCTTATGCCTTACTTTTATGTGTCATTTTGTGTGAAGCGCTTTGAGCTGCATTCTTTGTATGAAAGGTGCTATACAAATAAAGTTATTATTATTATTATTATTATAACGTCTCAGCTTGAAATTAGCCTTTTCAAATAAATCTGTTGAATAGTTGTGAATATTTGCCAGACCAAGTGTGTGATGGTGTTACAATCTTGTAGCTGTCCTCACCTTTCTGCACGCAGGTTGGGGGGAGGGACATAACAACGCACGCTGAGAATGTTCAACCGGGCAGTGCGTTTGCAGTGCGTTTGCAGTGCGTTTGCAGTGCGTTTGCAGTGCGTTGACCTGGTGTTTTCATTTGCGTTCGCGTATTCGCGTATTCGC
This sequence comes from Ilyophis sp. 1 JC-2022, assembly GCA_022702515.1. Lineage (NCBI taxonomy): Eukaryota > Metazoa > Chordata > Actinopteri > Anguilliformes > Synaphobranchidae > Ilyophis > Ilyophis sp. 1 JC-2022. The sequence continues at coordinate 78,092,194 of CM040400.1, read as the reverse complement.
GTGAGGTATGTTTCCGCCCTAAAACATTTAAATGCAGGAAAAACCTGTCCCTGATATAATATAAAACCTAAATTGTACATTAGGAGACAGAAATATGTAAAATGTACAACTGGAACCAAGTCTAATTGATCTGATATTCTGCTAAAACTAATTCTTGATGGCTGAGAAGCCATTCCATGCAGAATGTTTAGAGGATCATCTTGCAAATTAAATAAAAAGCTTCACAAGTCACGTCAAAACAATTTTATTGAAAGAAAAAGAGTTTTCTCTGTTTTAAGTGCAGTATTTTACAATGTACTTGTAAGAGTATTTTAAATTCCAAATCACTAGAAGATTTACAGGAAAATATGACCCAATCCTGTTGAGGTCCAGTTTTATCACACCTGTAGAGCATATACAGCCATTTCCTGTGTAAATGTAAAGTTATCATTTAGTATTCCTTAGTGCTCTTTCTTCATCTGATGTAATACTATATTTTTCTTTATGAGCTTTAGATACTAAGAAATCGGGGAGGCCTGGAAGGAAGTCATGCAGTTCACCCGAATACTTAGTCAGGGCATCAATGAAAACATATCCTGTGAAGGGAAGAAGAAACAACATACACTATAATACCTATAATGTTCCCTAATGATGTGGGTATGTGTGTATGGACGACATGTTAGCCTATCTTTGCAAACAAAGTATCTTACACTAACTCTTTTTCAGTTTCATTAGTGTACCTGGGTTAATGTGCTACATGTTCATTTTAAATCTGTTAGCTGGAAAAATGTCCACATTACCTGTGACCATGTTATTGACGGGGTACTGCTGTACACTACAGCACTGGGGAGTTTCTCTCTGAGGTGTTGTCAACATGGCAGCTTCTTGGCTTAGATGAAATAATTTAAATGTTTAAGTAAGTAAAATGTTTAAGTGAAAAGGGGCTTGATTACTTTAGATCACAGTAGTTGAGTTCTAACAGCAATAGCTACTGCAGTCACACACACATCCACATGCATGTCTAAATGATAATCAGTCAATGATCATATCATAATCAATGATAATCTAAATGATAACCAATAAAATATTTATTTTTCATTATAGCCTATGAAGAAAGATGTCACTTATAACTCAGACAACATGTTACTGGTCTAAATTGAGCAAATTAGGACCCCTGGTGGTGAGAGAGGATGATACACTAACTACCCAAAAAGCATCAACTGATCTGATGGGTCATAACGTGCATAAAGTGCAATATCCACCTACTGTACCTTATCTTTGAATCTTCTCCTTTTCCACAGTCATCTTGGGGCCTCAGTGCATCTTCTTCCAATGCCATATTATTCTTCCTAAGGTTTGCTCTGCCACATGGAACCTGATAAAATCACACAGTACTTCTTATTTATATATAGACAGTGCATATTAAGATTATTGAAATATATGTTATTACGAGTGACTAGAAAGTAAATGAAAAAATACGTGCTGTACTTTAACTGACACTACACTAGTAAAATAACATTGTTATTTCACAGATTAAGCAATAAGCTTTACTTTATTCTGATTGATCTCTTGTTCCCAGATGAAATGTCCAACCGCCGCTTTTACTTCTGAAATGTGAAAAAAGATAATTAATTGCGCTGCATTGTACTGTGACTACAGAATGACACGTGCAAGTGGGAGTTCTTTGCTAAACATTTGCTGCAGTACACAGCTTTAGTGCAATGGATTGTGCACAAAGTGATTATTAAAAATAACTTTTACAAGAGGAACCAGAGAGAGAGATCAGAGTGAATAACGACTTTCAGTTCATTTGACAATGTGTGTTTTCTCCTCTTCTATGCCTCTAGCTCTATGCTATCAGCCTGATTGTAAAACATCCCCTCAACTGGATTGAACCACTATATTTGGGAAGGGAAACTACTGAAAAAATTGCTGACAGGTGGATTAATGAATCATGGGAGGGTAGGCGCCACTTCAAACTGGAGAATAGTGTTGCTCTAAACAACGGCTACCATCAAAAAAAAAGATAATGTCTCAGCTTGAAATTAGTCTTTTCACATAAATCCGTTGAATAGTTGTGAATATTTTCCAGACAAACTCTGCTATAGTGAACAATCGTGTAGTTGTCCTCACCTTTCTGAATGCAGGTTGGAGGGAGCACATAGTGACCAATGGACACAGACTCTGTGCTCTGGGTTTTTTCACAGGTGGAGAGGAACAAACTGTGGAAAACCGTCACCCTGTCCTCTGCATATTCCACACTCCCAAATATCCTAAGAATATGTTACATTATGTTTACCATACAAATGAACGCTCACTGCTTGGCTCTTCTTACAAAAATGTAAAACATTATTTCTTGCCTCTGGATGGGCCACATCTTTCAAGTTATATAAATCACTTGGCATTTAGCATTGAGCACACCTTTGTAAGTTTACCCCTAGTAACTTTGGGCTCTAGGGTGGCGTGGCGGCAGTGTAGTATAATGGTTAAGGAACTGGACTTGTAACCGAAAGGTTGCGGGTTCGATAACCAGATAAGACACTGCTGTTGTATCCTTGAGCAAGGTACTTAACCTGCATTGCTTCAGTATATATCCAGCTGTATGAATGGATAGATGTAATAAGAAGTTCTGGATAAGAGCGTCTGCTAAATGCCTGTAATGTAATGTAAAGACACACCATATCAAGTTCTGTAATTTTACCTTATTATATCACATAGCTTGAAATAAGGTCAAATTATATGACCTAATATACATGCAGCATCTAAGGTTACTGCACTACAACTGTGCACAGGTACAGTACGGTATAGCGTTTCATTTACAAATCAAACCACCTGCTCAGGGGTACGTTTGTGGTCTTTGAACAGTAGCCTACCGTTGCGTATCAGGACTGGTTGCATTTTCGCTGAATAGATAATCTGCTGTTTTCCAACTAACGATGGTTCCACCTTCTGACACTGAATAAAAAATAAACCAAAAACAAACTTGTAGCAGTCAAATATTACATTTATCATTGTTGTGTTCACATAAGCTTTCAGTTTCAAATACTGATCTGCATTAGACGACCAGTACGGAAATGACCAAGTAGCCTACGACAATTTTAATCTCACAATAAATAAATACAGTTCACCAACTTTCTTATAACCACGAAATTGTAAGGAAAGAAATAATATTAACTAGGTATGTGCCCAGCAAACAGTGCACGTCCCATTTTTGTCCCTCAAAGTAATGATATGATGTTCCCTAGGGATGTCCTAAAAACATTACTAGAACACGTTATTACAGTCCTAGGAAGGTCACTGTTAGTTTACAATGACATTTAATTAGAATTTTTCGGGGACGTTCAATCAACGTCCCTATCCAGTTATGATATGACGTGCTCATAGCATTCATGGGACGTTCCTGCAACGTTTGTTAATGATTACAATATAACGCAATGTAATGAATGTCCTGGGGACCTAATTTTGTTAGCTTGGTAGGCATCTGCTCATTATCGAGCGTTTATCACGTTAGCTTGAGTTAAATACCTCACCTTAGTTAGATTATACTGATACTTACCCCACAGATGACAAAGCTCCTCACTCACACTGTTTGAAAACCACGCCTTTTTATTTGTAAACATCCCCAGTTTGTAGTTTTCTCTCTTCTAACGTGTTGAATAAATTTGCTAGTCCGCAATAGCTGGCAACAGTGAGTTAGTTAAAGTCAGATATCTAGCTAACAGTACACATTAGCCAATTTAACGTTACTGTGGACAAAGTTTAGGCCCTTTCCGTCGATTCAGTAGGTTCTGAATCTCGACCCATTAATAGGCTAAATAGCTAGCTAGCTAGCGAGCTAACTAGTGACCTGCACCGACGGTATGTCAAGACAGTAAAAATACGTGTATTAAGTGCTGGGCTTTATGGCATTGTAAAGCATACCTTAAGCTGTAAATATTCTTGCTGGCTGAATATATAACCAGGGAATATATGAATCAATAACCTTAAAACAAAGAATCGTCAAGCTAATTGTATAGATAAAATATGTTCTACTTAGTAACTACACCGCGTAGCTAAATTGCTAATGTAACGTGTACTAATTAGGCTAATAACGTCAGCTAATACAGAATTTCAAAACGTATTAGCCATGCTGTTTATTTCCCTAATCATGAACGCCACCGCGTGTCAGTTGCTGCCGGATACATCTAAGGTTCGTTTGGATTGGTTGTCAATAGCTGTGGCGCGTGTTCCGTTCTAATGGCGGGATCGAAGGTCCATATTTAATCACTTCACATTTTCAACCGCTAGGGGCGGTAACAGCATGCAAAGGATAAGCGACCAAATATGAAATATGATACTTTAAAAATACGGTAAAGCAAAGGGTATGAATACTTATGTAAATCAGAGATTTCAGTTTTGGATTTTTAATAAATTTGCAAAAAAAATTTAAAACATGTTTTCACAAAAATTTTAATATCGTGAAAAAGTTCAATATTTTTTGTCACTAATTTCAGAAAGTGAAACTCATATATTATATAGATTCATTACACATAGAGTGAAATATTTCAAGCCTTTATTTCTTGTAATTTTGATGATTATGGCTTACAGCTAATGAAACCCAAAATTCAGTGTCTCAGAAAATTAGAATATTTTACTTTATCATATTTTTAAAGTATCATATTTAATATTTGGTCGCATATCCTTTGCGTGCTGTTAGTCATAGTTGTCTAACCCTTGCAGTGATCCATCCACATCTACTCCATATCTGGCAACAGAGTGATGGTTTGGGTCTCGTTCGATAGCTCAGACCCTTGATGACTTACAGCCATTTAGCCAGCCATGTGGTCCATACTGTACCAGTGTAATTTACAGCTGAATCTAATCTCACCCCCCAATTCCCATAGAGATCAGTTCAAATGCAGAGAGGTTATAGTATCGCTTGTAACAGTACCTGAAAATAAGATATCGAGAGTCTTATGGAATGGAACAGTGACTATGAGGTTAAAGTGCAGACTTTCAGCTTTAATTTGAGGGTTTTTACATCCATATCGGGTGAACAGTGTAGCAATTGTAGCCATTTTTATACAAAGCCCCCCCCCCCCCCCCCCCAATTTTAGGGGACCAAAAGTAATTGGACAAATTAAGATAAACTTTAATAAAGTCATTATATTTAATATTTGGTTGCATATCCTTTGCATGCCATGACTTCCTGATGTCTGTGACCCAACAACATCAAAACATTTTTAATTTTATTTTCAGGTAGTGTTACAACCGATACTATAATGTTTCTGCATTTGAATGGAACTCTATGGGAATTGGGGGGTGGGACTAGATTAAGCTGTAAATTACATGGGAATAGTATGGACCACATAGTTGTCTACATGTCCGTAAGTCATCAAGAGTGATGTATCAAACTAGCCTCAAACCATTGTAAGAAAAAGGAAGTACGTCTCCGATGTTCGTTGAAAATGACAAAGTTTATTCTTCGTAACAGCAGTTGACAGAGATCCGGCAATGCACTCTGTCTTCAGCGGAGTCATTTTCGGGCTTTGTTTTCTACCGGCAGGAAACAGAAATGTATATTCAAAAAATGATGTGATTGATTTAAGGAAGCCACTGTCTGGCTCCCCCCAAAAAAACCTCGTCAAACACTACAGGAAAAGAGTTCATGCCATTGCACCAAGTACTAAACAAGGGGTACCAATAATTATGAAATCTTGATTTTGGTTAAATAAATGTTTTATTAAACAAATGTATGATTTTAGTTGGTTCCAATGGAACATTAATAAACTACAATATTTTTCACATCTTGGCATTTAGATTTTATCTCAATAATTATGTTGTTTATTTTTTTATTTAAGTATTTTTTGTGCATTGCCAATCAGGGGTGCCAATAATTCTGGAGCTCACTGTTTATGTTTTGGTGGATGTACACATACCAATAGGTGTTATTTTTGCCTGAAAAGTATTTGATTATTTTGTACATTTGAAATGCAATATTTATGATGAGACTGGGCCTCACCACTTCCACTTTTGGCAGGTCAGCCAACCCAATGCGGGTTGGAGGAGAGGTTACACTGGCCTCTCGACCAATGCATGCTGGGGTAGGCTCCAGCCTCCCTGTGACCCTAACCAGAAATTAAGTTGTCTACTTAAGTTGTGACTTAAGTACACAATTTAAGTCAACACAACCCAGGTGAGTGCCCATTCAACGAGTAGGTGTGCCTCCAACAGCCTTCAACAGAAGTATATAAATGTTAATTAGCTAAATTGTCATTGTCGAGTGTACACAGGTAGGTGAATGTATCTGTAAGGAGGCTTGTGTGTGGAGCAGTGGCGGCTGCTGACCTGAAAATTGAGGAGGTTGAAAACGTCCCCTTAAACCGATTATTGGTCTCAATCATTTCCCTTGATTAACAATAGGCTACAGCGTTTAATTCACTAATTACTCAATGCCATCAGATGTAACCAGTTCTCTTCAATTAGGCTATTAGGCAAGTAATTCATTTTTTCATTTGCGTCGCAAAATTGTGTACATTTTAATCAAATATTATAATAGTGGATACATCTGCTCTTTTTTTCTCCGCACTCAAATTCTGAGAATATTCATGGATATTAAACAATCTTAAAGCTCAGCTTTTGTTAGATTATTTTTATTGCAGGTTGTGCATTTCTATTAACGTGTACTTTTTCGTTTAATCTCCCTGTCATGATGTGAAGAAAGACGCTGTGTCCTCACCTGCAAATTATTGTTCAGATTGTTGGCACACTTGTTAATCAAGGGAAATGATTGGAAAATGATTGAGACCAATAATCAGTTTAAAAGGAAGTTTTCTGCCTCCTCAATTTTCACCTCAGCAGCCACCACTGGTGTGAAGTGTCAAGATAGCTTTAGTCATTTGTATTCTGACTGGTTTCTTATGAATTTCTTTTATTTTGTTTGAAGTTTTACACCAACAGCGGATACTGGTATGTATTTGTTTTCTTTTTCGTTGTCCTTTGTGTTAAAGATGGCAGTAGGGATTAAATAAAACCCATTTTGTCACGAAAGGAACATATAAAAAATGGTAGTTTTCATAGAACCGGTCAAACATCTGATAGTAATATCAGGAAAAACTATCGTGTTGTGCTGGTGTGATTTCTCTTTCCTGTTTCACTTTTGTAGAATAAAGGGGACTACTGTTTCCTGTTTTAACTGAAACTGAAAGCGCGTTTGCTTCGCTTCGCTTGTTCAACTAAACTATTTTAGATTTCCAACCGCTCCGAAGCCGATCACACCCAGACCCGGAAAATCTAAACAACCACCAAGGATAAATACGGTAAACGCACATTATGGCTTCCACGCCAAGTGTCACCTGCGCTGTGTGTTCCATGTTTAGCCTTAGTTCTGTTGCCCATTTGACCAGTAATGGTATATGTGCAAACCATGCCAACACTGAGGTGACGGTAGGTTGCGATCCACTTTGCCCTGACAGCACGGTTGGATGTACGCTTTTCAGGTGGTAGGCTACATTAACTTCGTGTAACTTCACGGCTTACACTAGGCTGAATTTGGCTCCCTCGCGTGGAGACCTTAAACCATGATTACATTTCACACAAAAACTCCCGTTGAAACAAGACAGCAGATTGTTCAGTTAATTGTTTCATTTGAATTAATTGTTAACATCCCTAGTTTAAGGATATGTTTACCAATCTCCAGTTTAGCGTGAGACTAGTATATTACTATCTATTTAGGACAGGCAGGAGTGTCGGGAATATACACCTAATTTAACTAGAAGCTGGACAAGCACTTTACAACATAGTTTGGGATTGCTTTTACGCTTAAATGTTTATTACATGTCTCAGACAATGGCATGTGTTTTGTCTATTTGAGCAGTGAGGAAATACGTTTCTAGAGAACACAACAATTTCCATCCCTCTCAGCAGGTCGGCTGCTGGATTCAAAAGCAGAGCGGATTCTAAAACGATAAATTATAAATATAATAGAAACATTTTGTAAACGGGTCTGTGCTGTTTTGGGCAAGTACAATGCCCTTTCCCACGCTGGTGTTATGATCCCTTGATTCTAATAGTCTGGTGTTTCTCTGGTCATTACAGACTTTGTTAGTGGCTGTGAGCTCCCCCAGAATTCTCTGCACCATGGCTGAAGCTGCACTTAAGATTGTTGCAAACGCTGCGCTGGCTGAAGCCGGTAAGCAGGCTGTCATCTCAGTCAGCTCAGCCGCCAGAAGTGTCATCATTCATCTGTCCAACAACTCCTCAGACATCCTGATGAATCCACAGTGAGTTCATTATAACTAAATAGACACAATGATCTGTAAACAGAAATAGCATTAAGGCAACTGTTAATTTGCTCTTTGGGCATTTTTGACATGTCGTAGGGCTGCAGTCCAATTAGTGTATTTTCCCCCATAGTCCTGCACTCTTATGGTAAGAACAATCAGTGCTTGTCCAATTTGTCCAACAATCCTATTTATTTTTGGATTTTCTTTGGGAAGAATCTGCAGTCTCGCGCTCTCTCGCTCTCTCGCGCCAAGATAGTTTAATCTGTCCTTAATTATTTCTGTTCAAGACACAGCATATTGTCCATTTTCTTTTCTTAGGGTTCACACCTACAGTGGATACTGCTATGGCCCCCCAAAACCCACGGTGCGACAGGGGATCACAGACGTATGTGCTTTTGGAAATGTATTCACAGACCTAGTGACTTCTGGCTTCGCAGACTTTTGGGATTCTGAAAATAAGCTAAAATGTAAACGTGGTGCTGTGGGGGTCCTGACTTATGACATCCGTGAACGTCAGAAGATGAAAGCAGTCAAGCGTCTGGCCGTCATGTTCTCTGTACCTTTCAACTATATGTACTATGAGAACTGGTTTGCTCTGGGTTTGTTTAACATTGATCAAGCATGTGATTGTGCTCTATATAAGCACATGTATTACCAGAAGGGAAAGTTCACAAGGGGAAAGGCATCTGGTTCAGAAATCTGCTACCAAGATAGAAAGTACACCTTGAAAGGAACCATGTCTCCTGTGGCAAAAGCAGATATAAATGTAGAACTCTGGGATGAAACCTCATTTGATAAATCTGATTAAATCTGAAAACAATGAGAGCTATTGTATGCATCTGATAAAATGTGCATGCCTTACAATACCAGACTGTGTACAACCAGTTCTGTATATCTGGAAATGTTAATTAACATAATCGGTCTGACTATCTGAGTGAGCATATAACCAGTTAAATGTATTTTAATATTTTAAGAACATAAACTCAATTTTAAGCATATAATTAATGTCCTTGTTAGCAGCTGATTTAGCCAATGATTAAACGGCTTTTTATGATTAAACAGCATTTTATGATTGCATCTGTTTTTTTGTATTAATTCCAATGACATTCACTGCATTTCCTGCACATAGCTCAAAGGCCTCTATGTGGCAGAAGATAACCGTGCTCCTCTGAATAGCAAACCACAGCTGAGATAGAAAAGGAATGATCGGATATGAAGCTCACAGCAAAAAGGAAAATAACCCTCCACCAATCCAGATATTTGCCTAAAAATGGTCGAGTTAAAGTGCTGTGGTCTTTAAACACTTCCGGGACAAAATCCAAATCCTTGAAGGTGATATTTTTCGACGGGTCTATCACGCTATCCACACCTTGCTAAACTACAGAACCAGTGGACCCGTCAACAAATTCATGATATTGGGTTTTAAAAGACCACCAGGCAGTAAGGCCTATTATTACCCCTCTGATCAAAGGTTTGTATTCCTCTCAAACCTTAAGCATGGAAAGCTTAACTTGAGGTTGTTCCTTGTAGATATCATAGCGATACCTCCACTGGGAACCTTTCTCGCTGGTGAGCCATTCTTGATGAAGGACACGCCTCGGTGCCTTCGGTATACCTTTGGTCTGCTGGAGACTTAGAAATGGATCAGTGGATCCTGTTATTAGTCAGCTCTGTGAAGAGTCTCAGACAATGGTATGTGTTTTGTCTATTTGAGCAGTGAGAAAATACGTTTCTAGAGAACACAACCATTTCCATCCCTCTCAGCAGGTCGGCTGCTGGATTCAAAAGCAGAGCGGATTCTAAAACGATAAATTATAAATATAATAGAAACATTTTGTAAACGGGTCTGTGCTGTTTTGGGTAAGTACAATGCCCTTTCCCACACTGGTGTTATGATCCCTTGATTCTAATAGTCTGGTGTTTCTCTGGTCATTACAGACTTTGTCAGTGGCTGTGAGCTCCCCCAGAATTCTCTGCACCATGGCGGAACTAGCAGAAGCTGCGATTAAGATTGCTGGACCCGCTCTGCTGACTGAAATCTGTAAGCAGTCTGTACAGTCTATACTATCTGTACAGTCTGTCAGCTCAGCCTCTAGAAGTGTCATCATTCATCTGTCCAACAACTCCTCAGACATCCTGATGAATCCACAGTGAGTTCATTATAACTGTAAATAGACACAATAATCTGTAAACAGAAATGGCATTAAGGCAACTTTGTTAATTCTCTCTCTCTCTCTCTCTCTCTCTCTCTCTAATTTTCAATTTAATGTGCTTTATTGGCATGAAATACATAGCATAAATATTTAAAATAACAATTGTAGTAATAATTTTTTTTTTTTTCCCCATTATATATTGGGGACTTCGTTGTAAGGGGCTTAGTTGTTAACTGCTGGGTGGTTACTCACTGTCCCTCAGGTTGTGACAGGCCGAAACATATTGTGCCGCGAGTGGGGCTGTTGTTCCTTCTCCCAGGAGGATTTTCAGCCTTTCCAAATTTGTTAGGGAAGAAAATGTATTCATATATTTACAAAATTTGGTGAAATATGTTTTTCTGATTTCAGAATATTTCTCACAGTGTAAGAGGAAGTGCATCTCTGTCTCCACCTCTCCTGTCTTACAGTGACTACATAGACGTTCCTCTTTGGGCAACCATGACTTTTTATATCTACCTTTTTCAATTGCTAAGGTGTGGTCACTGAGCCTGTACTTGGTCAGGATCTGTCTCTGCTTTGTATCTCTGACAGAGAAGAGATATTCTGCCAGTGTGTATTCTCTCTTTAGGGCCCGATAGCAATTCAGTTTACTTTGGGATTTGGTACTGGTGTTCCAATGTTCCAAATATACGGTTTTGATTTGTTTCATAGTTTGGTTGACTCTAATTGGTAGTTCTGAAGCAGTGCTGACCTGAAGCTGGTTTGTGTTAGTATTGATTTGTTCAGATAGGTTCAGAACCAGCTGACTGAGGGGATACTTTCCTGGGCTGACCTCTTGGGTTTTTAGAGCTTTATATTGTAATGAGTTTTCTGGGCTAGTTTTTAGATGCTCAATAAAATTTAGTGCCCTTTTCTGGATTTGAATAATAATTGGATATCTGCCTAATTCAGCCCTGCATGCATTGTTTGGAGTATTCCTATGTACCTGTAGGATATTTTTACAAAATTCTGCATGCAAAATTTCAGCTGGATGTTTTTCCCATCTAGTATAGTCTTGCTGACTGAGTGGACCCCATATTTCACTTCCATATAGCACAATTGGCATTATCACACTATCAAATATTTTTGTCCAAATTCTAATGGGGATATTTATCTTGTGGAATTTTCTTTTGATTGCATAAAAAGCTCTACGAGCTTTTTCTTTTAATGCATTGACTGCCAGACCAAAGCTCCCTGATGCACTGATTTTTATTCTTAGGTAATCATAACTTTGTGTATCTTCTAGGGCGGTGCTTCCTAGACTAAAGCAGTGTCTGTTTTCCTGAGACCTGGGCTTTTTTTGGAAGACCATAATTTTGGTCTTTTTCAAATTTACTGTCAAGGCCCAGTTTTGACAGTATTTCTCCAGCAGATCCAGATGCTGCTGCAGCCCCTGTGCTGTGGGTGACAGCAGCACCAGGCCATCTGCATAGAAAATAAATTTAATGTCTGTGTTGTTCAGGGTGAGGCCAGGAGCTGCAGATTGTTCCAGTAACACCGCTAACTCATTTATATAAATGTTGAACAAGGTTGGACTCAAACTGCAGCCCTGCCTCACCCCACGCCCTTGAGTGAAGTATTCTGTTCTTTTTTCTCCAATTTTTATTGCACACTTATTTTGCATATATATTGATTTAATTATATCATAAGCTTTACCCCCTACACCACTTTGCAGAATTTTGTAATGGAGGCCCTCATGCCAAATGGAGTCAAATGCTTTTTTGAAGTCTATAAAGCAGGCAAAAATTTTTCCTTTGTTTTTTTGGTGCACATGTTTATTAATTAGGGTGTGTAGGGTGTAAATATGATCAGTAGTGCGATGTTTTGGAAGAAAGCCAATCTGACTCTTACTCAAGACGTTGTGCTCGGTAAGGAAGGCCTGTATTCGGGCGTTTAGAATACTGCAGAAAACCTTCCCCAGGTTACTGTTCACACAGATGCCTCGGTAGTTGTCGGGGTTAAATTTATCTCCACTTTTATAAATTGGGGATATAAGCCCTTGATTCCAGATGTCAGGAAAGCATCCTGTCTGTAAAACCAGGTTGAATCATTTAAGTAAGGCCTTCTGCAGTTCAGAGTTACTGTGTTTCAGCATTTCTGTTCTGATACTGTCAGCGCCACATGCTTTTTTAGGTTTGATTTTTTTGAGTTGATCTTTCAGCTCTTTAAAGGTAATTGGGTTGTCTAATGGGTTTTGATTGTTTTTTATTGTTGATTCTAATATTTTTAATTTCTCTTGGATTTTTCTCTGTTCGAATTTGAGATTGTTTGGAGCAAATTTCTTATATAGGTCTTCAAAGTGTTTTTTCCAGATTTCTTGATTTTGTATGGCCAATTCATGATTTGTTTTGTTACTTAGTTTATTCCATTTTTCCCAGAACTGGTTTTGGTGAATAGTCTTCAATTTCAATGAGAGTTTCGTGAATGTGTTTTCGTTTCTTCTCTTTTAGGGTTTGTTTATATAGTTTCAATGTTTCACAATATCTATGGCGTACATCTTGGTTTTGTGGTTGATGATGTTTCAGATTTGATAACTGTCTTAATTTTTTCCTCATTGATTTGCTTTCGTCATCAAACCATTTTTCTTTTTGGGTTGATTTTTGATTATTTGTCTGTTTAATTATTTTGAGGTTTGCTTTAATTGCTGATTGATTGAAAATTTCACTTATAATTTTAACTGCCAGATTTATGCCATTTTTATTTGATTTGAATTGTGTGAAAAGGAAACTGTTAATAAGGTTAGTAATTTCAGAAGAACTGATTGCTTTAGTGAATTTTTCTATACTGTCTGAAGCCCATCTGTATTTTTGATCGAGATTATACAGCTTAGAGGGCTGTGTTTCAATGTTCCTGGGTTGTCCAAATCTTTTCAGGTACACATTGATTTGACAGTGGTCTGAAAATGGGGTCTGTGGTCTGACAGTGAACGCACTAATGAAAGAGGGGTCCATGTCAGTGATGGCATAGTCGACTACACTAGTCCCAAGAGCTGAGCAGTAAGTGAACCTTCCTAAAGAGTCCCCTCTGATCCTGCCATTAAGGATGTACAGACCTAAGGCTCGACAGAGATGCACTAACTCTCTACCATTTTTATTTACAGCACAGTCAGGGTTGTTTCTCTGTGCTACAGTTGGTATTAAATTTAGAGGGGTCTGTCCAAATATATGTTTATTGCCATTATTGTTGATGCAATCTGGCTCTGTTCCTGTTCTTGCATTAAAATCTCCACACAGCAGCACATATCCCTGGGCCTGGAAATGGCTGATTTCTGTGTGGAGGGTAAGGAAAAAATCCTCATCATAATAAGGAGATTCAGTAGGGGGGGTGTAGGCCGCACAAAGGTAAATGTCATTATCGCACATGACTATTCCTTGTTGAATTTTTAGCCATATATGTGTGCGGCCTTGTTTTATTGGGGTGATGTGCGCTGCCAGGTCTTCCCTAAACCATATTATGATGCCCCCAGAATCTCTGCCGTGCTTGACGTGTTTTAATTTAGATGATGGCACTATGATTTCTTTGTAACCTGAGGGACAGTGAGTCAGTGCATCAGTATGGCACCATGTTTCTAACAAAACAATTATATCATAACTATTTACATTTTGAATAAAATCAAGGCTTGTGCTTTTGAGCCCAAAAGTCGAGGAGCACATACCCTGAACATTCCACAAACTAATTGATAACGATTTAATATATATATATTTTTTGAACAGTTCAAAAGGAGACAAAATACATACATAACAACAGAATTTTCAAAACTTTGTTTTTTACATTTTCAGATAGGGACAGTGTCCCTCTTACCCACTTTGGTGAGCTTTAGCCCATCAGTTTGCTGCAGAGGATGCTGAGGAGATTCTTAATCTCTCCCAGCTCAGTGGTGGGGGCAGGGACGGGGGTGGGGGCTGGGGGCAGGGACGGGGGTGGGGGCTGGGGGCAGGGACGGGGGTGGGGGCTGGGGGCAGGGCGTGTCGGGGGGCTGGCTGGGCCAGGACTGCAGCATAGCTGAGGCGCTGCTCCTGGTTGACTCTGGGCCTGTAGGGGAGCCTGGGGGGATTGGGCTGGGCAGGGCGCTGATGGGCAGCAGGTGCCCACATGCTGCGGTGCTGGTGGGATGGGGTTGGGAGAAGGGGGGGCCTCCTGCTGTACTGGGCTCTGCTGGGGGGCAGGTGGGGAGGGCAGGTAGGGCTGCGGCCCAGGGCGATGTCCTTTAGGGACTTAGCAAAGATAATCACCCCAGGTCTGTTCAGGTGCACAGCGTCATGTAGGTGCCAGGGGCCCAGGGCTGGATGGTGTACCAGATGTACGCTGGGTAGGGTGGCACATCCTCTGGTGATCTCCGCGTTGATGGATGCGATGATGTGTGGGGGCGTGTCTGCTCGGGGCAGCAGTGTGGAGATTACCACCCTGGACGTCAGGGAACTCCTGTGTGGCCCTCACTGCCACCTTCCTCACGGCGTGGGCGGTGTGCTGCTGAAGGGCTCGCAGGTCGTTGGTGCCGGTGTGGATGACGATGCAGGCGGGGGTCCCCAGTGTGTCCCTCTTCAGTAGCTGCAGGGCCTGTTCCGTGTTTGCGCAGCGCACTGAGCTGACCCGCCGGCCTGGGAACATCCTCCGTGTGTCCAGGTGCTTCCCGTTGGAGTCCATGAGCAGAACCACCTCAGCACTGGGGCTCTTTTTTTTTGTGTTAGTAAGAGGTTGTGTGTTAAGGGGTGTGGGCATCTCAGTATGTGTGTCAGTGAGGGGCTGTGTGTCGGTGAGGGTTTGTAATGTAAGGTCTGTGGGTGTGTTAGGGTGTGTGAGTGTGTCAGTAGGGGATTGTGTGTTAGGGGGTGTGTGTGTGTCAGGTAGGGCTGTGCTGTGTGTGTACCTGTGGAGCTGCTCTTCTAGCTTGTGCA
The DNA here is from genome assembly GCA_022702515.1 of Ilyophis sp. 1 JC-2022. Lineage (NCBI taxonomy): Eukaryota > Metazoa > Chordata > Actinopteri > Anguilliformes > Synaphobranchidae > Ilyophis > Ilyophis sp. 1 JC-2022. Next base: position 78,076,864 of record CM040400.1, on the reverse strand, counting down.
GCTCTGTGTTGTACACATTGTCCCTGTGCTTCATGTCCTCTTTAAAGCTGGCCAGCTGGGCTCTGAGAGCTGCGTTGTCCTCCTGCAGCTCTTTCACTTCGGTCATTGCTTCATTGAGTGCCATCCTGCACTCTCTCTTCATCTGGCAAACCTCATCCCGTAGCTGTTGGGAGAGGCTGTGCTCACACAGTCTGGCCATGGTGAACTCCCTGAATTCTGTGAAGTCCTGTTCCAGCAGGGCCAGGGTCTCCCGCATTTGCTCCATGTACTTGGGGGGTACAGGGGTGGCGTTGGTAGGCGCAGGTGTGGTATTGGGAGGTTCACTTGTGTTGATTGTGCTGTCAGTGGTTGGGGATTCAGCACTGATGTCAGGTTCAGGGCTGGTGGTTTCGGGCATGCCTTTAAGTTTGTCTGCCTCATTTTTTTAAAGTAAAAATATGTCCTCAAACGAGTGCAAGCTAGCCTCACTGCCCTGAATTAATACTGTACCATTGTGGTATATATTAACAGTTAAAACTGTGGGGCTGTCATCTGATTGTTCTCCAATGGCAATCTGTCTCCCATGACAGATGCCTCTTTTTTTCACACTGTGAAAATGCTTGCACACAGCTGTGTGCCAGGCTGTAGGGTGCTCAGTGTGGAAGATCAGGTTGTTTTTAATCTTCCTGTCCTCTATATGAGCATAATCACAGTACAGGGACTCAGGGCTGCTCTTCAGAAGTGACAGTTTGTACTGTTTCCTAGACTGGGCATTTGTGGCTTCTACAGGGTACTGTAGCTCTGTGCTGCCTGCAAGCTGCTCCGTTGCCATGGTAAACAAAAATATTTACACTTGAGGCCAACTGTCACTTTCTTCAACTGCCTGTACTTGGCTAATGTTTAGCTTGCTAACTTGTTTTTGAGCCTTTAGTTTTATTCTTTAAAACATTTCATTTAATTAATTAATACTATGTTTGAGGCCTACCTTCTGTGCTCTTCTTTTTTGTTCTTTGTTATTCTCCCTTCTTTGTCTTTCAGGTGTCCAGTCCAGTTCGCTTTACTTTCTAGATCAGCTTGCTAATTAGCTTTCCTTGCTGATTTATGCTAATTTGTTTTATATGTTTTTCTATGTTGGATATTTTTCAATTGTATAGTAATATTCCTGTTCTACACATGTTCAGTGTTATTTTCTTTGGTATTCTGCTGTTATATATAAATTTGTCTCATCAAGAACTATGTTAAAAGGAAAACATACAAATAAGGAAATGTTATAAATATGTTAGATGAGTTACTGTTTACAACATATTTGCAATATGTTCTAAATAAAGGTACCTTCAAAGTCTCTCTCTCTCTCTCTCTCTCTCAGAGCATATTGTCAATTTTGTTTTCTTAGGGTTCACACCTACAGTGGATACTGCTATGGCCCCCCAAAACCCACGGTGCGACAGGGGATCACAGACTTATGTACTTTTGGAAATGTATTCACAGACCTAGTGACTTCTGGCTTCACAGACTTTTGGGATTCTGAACATAAGCTAAAAACTAAACGTGGTGCTGTGGGGGTCCTGACTTATGACATCCGTGAACGTCAGAAGATGAAAGCAGTCAAGCGTCTGGCCGTCATGTTCTCTGTACCTTTCAACTATACGTACTATGAGAACTGGTTTGCTCTGGGTTTGTTTAACATTGATCAAGAATGTGATTGTGCCCTATATAAGCACATGTATTACCAGAAGGGAACATTCACAAGGGGAAAGGCATCTGGTTCAGAAATCTGCTACCAAGATAGAAAGTACACCTTGAAAGGAACCATGTCTCCTGTGGCAAAAGCAGATATAAAAGTAGAACTCTGGGATTAAACCTCATTTGATAAATCTGATTAAATCTGAAAACAATGAGAGCTATTTTATGCATCTGATAAAATGCGCATGCCTTACGATACCAGACTGTGTACAACCAATTCTGTATATCTGGAAATGTTAATTAACATAATCGGTCTGAGTATCTGAGTATGAGCATATAACCAGTTAAATGTATTTTAAGACCACATAAACTCAATTTTAAGCATATAATTAATGTCCTTGTTAGCAGCTGATTTAGCCAATGATTAAACGGCTTTTTATGATTAAACAGCATTTTATGATTTTTTTTTTGTATTAATTCCAATAACATTCACTGCATTTCCTGCACATAGCTCAAATGCCGCTATGTGGCAGAAGATAACCGTGCTCCTCTGAATAGCAAACCACAGCTGAGATAGAAAAGTAATGATCGGATATGAAGCTCACAGCAAAAAGGAAAATAACCCTCCACCAATCCAGATATTTGCCTAACAATGGTCGAGTTAAAGTGCTGTGGTACCTGGTCTTTAAACTCTTCCGGGACAAAATCCAAATCCTTGAAGGTGATATTTTTCGACGGGTCTGTATCACGCTATCCACACCTTGCTAAACTAGAGACCAAGTAAACAAATTCATGATATTGGGTTTTAAAAGACCACCAGGCAGTAAGGCCTATTATTACCCCTCTGATCAAAGGTTTGTATTCCTCTCAAACCTTAAGCATGGAAAGCTTAACTTGAGGTTGTTCCTTGTAGATATCATAGCAATACCTCCACTGGGAACCTTTCTCGCTGGTGAGCCATTCTTGATGAAGGACACGCCTCGGTGCCTTCGGTATACCTTTGGTCTGGAGAAATGGATCAGTGGATCCTGTTATTAGTCAGCTCTGTGAAGAGTTTGACCGCTTGCACATTTAATTGTAAGGATCTGAGAATTGTGTGTTATTTGTATTTTTATTTTATTTTGTATTATTGTTATTCATTGCCATTCTGTATGTAATGTTTATTCTTAGTTTTTATCTGGCTTGATTATGTTTCGGTTTTGCCTAGTTGTCCCGTGTCTGCTTGTATACATCTGATCTCGCACTCCCTGTTTACGTCTCTGTACCATTCGGGTGATCTCGTTGGTGTTTGGGTTCCCTCTTGCTTCGCACCGGTCTCTGTGCACTTAGATTTACTAATTACCACTAACATACTAATGATAGATTAGATCTACTAACTCCACTAACAAACTAATTTGTATATAATTACTAATTGTACTAACGGCAGGGGTGTGTATAGTTACTAATCTCACTAATGTATTAGAGCGCACATGTTCACGCTGTTCTGTCCTTGTTAATCATTCTCAGCTGCATCTGATCTTCTCTCCCTGTTCTCTTAATCTATGCATGATTTCCTGAAACTCCAGGTCATCTGTTATCGTGTATCTGTATGGAATCCAGTCTGCGTTTTCCCCAGTTGTCTCCGTGATTGTTCCATTGTTCCCAATTGTTTTCAATTGTCTCGTTTTGATCCCCGCCTCTTCACACACCTGTTTCCCTTTGTGTAATTTGTACCGTGTGTATTTAAACCCTGTGTTAAGTCCAGTCTGTGTCAGAACGTTGATTTACTTATCCTGTGCCTGCGAGTTTGTTAAAGCCAGAGATCTGCTAAATACTTCCGAGATACCCTTTGCCCGACTATTCTTTTGCCTAGCCCTTATCGGTGCTGTTTTTTATTACGGTTTTGATTACGCCTGTTTTTGACTATTCTCCTGCCTGATCCCCTGGTACTGTCCAACTTCTGATTCCCCGGTTCACAACTTTTGGATTGCCCCTAATTACCCTTTTGGATTCTGTTTTTGTACCTCCCTGATTCTGATCTCCTGGCTTGACTCCTGCACGTATAATAAACAACGAATTTTGCCTTATCCTGTGGTCTGCGTCTGGGTCCTACTTCCGAACGTAACATTAATAAAGTATTGTAATTTGTGTGCCTGTTGTAAATTTTTAAAAATAAGTAAATGCTTTGGTACTGTATATATTTTTGTCATTATTGCATTAGCTGTAACGACGGATGCTGATAAGTGCATTAAACTACCAGATATCTATCAGAAAGACAATAGCAGTGTCGTGGAAATTCTTCCTAAAGAAGTATTCCACCATGCAGCGATACGTTTGTCAGAGTTTTATTCAGTCAGAGCACCCAGAATACACAGCAAAGTGTCTCCATAGGATAACTCTACCCCATGAGCAAATAAACACAGTTTATATACATTTCACTCAACTGCCCTATAAATCATTGTCATCATGCAAAAACAAGAGTGGGCTGTCTACCTTATCTAAAGGCCTAATGTGATGCTCTATGGACACAAAGGGTTAAATGCCTGTCTTCTACATGTAGTAATGCATAACATGTGTAGGCTATTAAAAACAATTATTCCTTTCTCCCACAGCAAAAACAACTAAAATGACATTTTACGTGCATCTTTAGTATTTCAGATTTACTCAATTACAACTAACCACCGAAGGTTTTGAAGTTGTATCACTTCTCCCACTTTGTTTTAATAATGTGAAAATTAAGGGAACATTTAGAAAAACGTTTCCTCACACTAGGAAAACGGTGCTAAACATTTATTAAACACAAAAACAGCAATTAGGACTGGTTAGAAATTATACACTGTTAGTCTTGAAACCCGAACAGGTTAGCAACTAAGTTGTTTTCAATGCAGGGGCCTTGAAACAAACTAAAGTGTTTCAAAGCTCAGTTTATTAAAAAAATATCCTTGCTTTTACAAAACACAAATAATATTTTTTCCTGTCAGAGAGAATGGGAGACAGGCAGAAGATAAACTTGAAAAGTTACTTTATTTGAATCTTTGTGAGTAATGAATAATTCATTTCTGTTTCATTGGACATTCTAAGTCTGCATATTACCGGTTGAATGGCTTGAGATTTTCTGTTTAAAATATGTCACATTATCTAGATGTCTGTGGCGGTAACAGAGAATAGCCCTCTAAATACACTTGAAAAGAGGGTTGATTTTATTATCAAATAGTACAAACAGCCTCAAAGTTAGGGTTCCACATATACAATTAGATGCCACATATAAGTATATAATAAACTATACACATCAGTGTATGGTAAAATAGTTTTTTCTTCACTAATATTTTGGATGAAAGTAATATTCAGATTATGTTTACTTACCTAAAATGGAACCTTAAAACACCTTTCTGTTTGAAGAGCACTGCCATTTATACAGGAAAAGCATTATACCTGCACAATGCCAAGTGTTATATTCTGTATATCTGTCTGTTTGTATTATTATTGTTCATATCATCATTGCATTCCCCTCTGTTCGTGGGTTGTCCCGAGTCTCATCTGTGTGTTTGTTTACCCAGTCTCGTGCATGCACTATCGGGTGTGTGTTTGTTTACCCAGTCTCGTGCATGCACTATCGGGTGTGTGTTTGTTTACCCAGTCTCGTGCATGCACTATCGGGTGTGTGTTTGTTTACCCAGTCTCGTGCATGCACTATCGGGTGTGTGTTTGTTTACCCAGTCTCGTGCATGCACTATCGGGTGACTTCGGGAGTTTTCGCGGGTTAACGCTGTATTTCCGAAGTTTCGTTTTCTGCTACTTCCTGATTTCCTTTCCGTGTAATTGTATAGATTACTAACTCGCGCTAACAATCACTCGGGTGCTTTATTAGTTACGTGCAGTTACTAAACCAATTAACATAGATGTATACTAACAACTAACTGTCTGTCTTATAGTTAGATACTAACAGTTAACCAGCTTTGTTACTCACATTTCGAACTGCTTCTGAGCTATCTTTTTGTATGTAGACTTCACCTCTCGTGATTACTGAGCACACTCCGATCCTCTTCGATCCCGTTGTTTGCGATGCATGTTTCCGAGTCCCTTCCATGTTTTCATTATGTTCTCGTGATTGAATCATTGTTTACCTAATGTGTTAACCTCACGTCGTTTGTTACCCCTCCCTTTCCTATGTGTATATAAGACCCACAAATCTGTTTATTCCCCGTCAGAACGTTGACTTTTCCTGAGCCTGTTATAGTAAAGCCAGAGATTAGCTGAAATTCCTGAGACACCCTTTGTTTTTGATTCCGATTTAGCCTAGCCCTTATCTGTACTTTAGCCTTTGATTTCCTGGTTTCGACTTTCTTTTGTATTTACCTACGTTTGATTAGCCTAGCCCTTTTTACCTTAGCCCTTTGATTTCCGGTTTTGACTTTTGCTTGTTTTCTGACTTTGATTTTGGATCTCGTTTGGAAATTCTTGATTGCCTGGCTTTTGACACTGGACTGGAATTAAACAACGTTTCTGCATTATCCTTGTCTGCATTTGGGTCTCTGAGTCTGGGAAATAACACAAAGCAAAATAGTTTAAATGCAAAAGAAAACTCTTCAGTTTACTTGTTCCAAAGTAACACGTGTTGGGACATTTGCAGTCATGTGTGTGTCATGTATGTGCTCTTGTGTTTACTTCCCCATTGTGTTTGCTCCTGATTACTTATGTGTCTCACTTGCCCTGCTGTTCACCTGTCTCTCTGGCTCCAGCCTGCCACAAAAGTATATCAAGTATTACTGACTGCCTAAATTGTAATTGTGGAGTGTATGTACACAGGTAGGTGAATGTACTGTATACATCTGTAAGGAGGCTTGGGTGTGGACAGCCAAGATATCTTCAGTCATTTGTATTCTGACTTGTTTGTTATAATTTTAACCCTTATTTAGACTTATTTTGTTTTATTAGGGTTTATACCAACAATGAATACTGGTATGTACAGGTGCAGCTCAAAAAATTAGAATATCGTGAAAAAGTTCAATATTTTTTGTCACTCATTTCAGAAAGTGAAACTCATATATTATATAGATTCATTACACATAGAGTGAAATATGTCAAGCATTTATTTCTTGTAATTTTGATGATTATGGCTTACAACTAATGAAAACCCAAATTCAGTGTCTCAGAAAATTAGAATATTGTGAAAAAGTTCTATATAATGTAATGACCCTGTAATGTGATGTGATGTGAATGGCCCTGTATTATGTATAAGGATCCTGCATGTTGTAACTTTCTAACAGTGATAACGGGTGGGGGGATCTGCCTGTCAACCTCTGGCTGCGTACTATTGGAGTGCCCTGGGGAGTAATGCCAAGGCCTCGTGTGATTGGCAGCTCAGGAGTGGGGGTTGGGACATAGGGAAGGGGATAAAAGGGCAGATTGTGATGCTATGGCGGGCTTTTTCTTATGCAGAGGTTGCATTAAATAGCGTTCTGAAATGTATTTGCCCTAATTGGGTATTTGCTTTATACAGGAGTAATAAACCGTACAGTTCGTAACGGCATTATTGTGTGGACAGCTATTATTACCGACAGGGTGTCAGAAGTAAAAAAATAAATAAATAATAATAATATTTTTTCTAGCTAGCGAGCTATCGTTTATTCACTATTAGCCCCGGTAGCTAACTCGCTATATGGAGGAAGAAAAGAGGGCGGCAGAAATGCATCTGGTCAAGATGGAGGAAGAATCGGTGGACGATGGTCATCGTGAGGAGCTTGGTGCTTGGGGAAGTACGTCGGAGGCATTGTTCGGGGAACTGCTCAGGGCAAAAGAACACAAGGCCCGTGTCCGTGAGAGCGTGAAGAGGCTAGCTGCCAAGGCGGGGCTGGATTCGTCTTCCCTCCAGCTCGGAGAGGACTCGGGTCGCAGGCAAGTGACGTCACCGGAGCGACGCGGGGAGGAGGAAAACAACAATGGCGGCGCCCGAGCTTCCGTAGCATCAATAGCTATAAAAACACCGAAGTACTCCGGTAAGGCCGATTGGGAAGCTTTTTACGCTCAATTTGTACTCTTAGCTGATGCGGCTGGGTGGTCTACAGAGACTAAAGCTCTGCAACTGGCTATGTGCCTGACAGAGGATGCGCTAGCTTGTTTGCTTTTGCTTAGCCCGGAGGACAGACGCGATTGTGCAGCTTTAGTCGGAGCTCTGCGGAGGCGTTTTGGTCAGTGTTCAGAGCCGGGACTGCTACGCTCCGAACTGAGTAATAGGCGTAGGCAGCCAGGAGAGCCGCTAAGAACGCTAGCAAATGACATTGAAAGCTTATCACGTCGGGCATATGCTCACATGCCCAATTTTGTACAGAATGAGCTAGCACGGGATCAGTTTCTCCAAGCACTCTCCCCCGCCGATCTGCGTGCCCAAACACAGTTAGCTCACCCCAAGACCTTACAGCAGGCTTTGGAAATAGCCTGGGAGAGGGAGCTAGTGTGTGGGAGTGCACCAGGAGGTGCACAAGACTGCTACAGCCCAGCAGTGCGGGGGGCGCGGGACAGTGGCGCTGGGGAGGAGAAACCTGCATGGGTGGAGGAGATGACAGAGCTGATCCGTGCAGTGACTGTGCAGACGGAGCGTCGCCCTCGCCCGGGGCCCAGGATCTGCTGGGGGTGTGGTCAGCCTGGCCACATTGTCAGGCAGTGCCCCAAAGCGCAGAAACCCCAGGGAAACGCCACAGGGTCCGCGTAGATGGGACGGCGCGGACCCTTGGCTCTGTGTCCCGCCTGCGGAAGAGGGAAGCCGGATATCACATCCAGGGGGGCGGGGCTACGCGGCCCTCTGAAGCAGAAGGCTCCATGGAACAGGAGCCTGTTGCGGTGGGCCGGGCCTGTGTGGGGGATTTCTGTCATATCCCCGTGACGGTGGAAGGGGTGCCCTGCTCTGCTTTAGTGGACACTGGCTCCTCTGTGACATTGGTGAGGACGGACGTACTGCCGAGCTGGACGGAGCTGGAGCCAACAACTGTACAGCTCCGCACAGTCACAGGTGAGCTGGCCCCAATGAAGGGAAGGGGGATGTTGAGTTTAAGTGTTGGGGGAAAGACTGTTCGTCACCCAGTCTGGGTAGCATCTGTGCAGGACCCCTGTATACTGGGATTGGACTTCCTGAGAAGCACAGGGTGCCAGCTGAACCTAAAAAAGGGCACCCTTAGCTTTCAAGGAGGCACGACGATCACTATGGCCCCATCCAAGGTTCCCGGGCCGCCGCTCACACCCCTGACTCCCCCCCCCATGCGGTGTAATACAGCTACAAGCCCTCCAGCTACATTGGCTCCACCCGGTCTCCCTGACAACCCCCCAGCATTGTCCTCCAGGAGCCCGGGCCTTGCCCCCAGCCCTGCCCGCCTCCCCCAGATGGGAGAAGAGGCCAAGCTGGCTGCAATGAGGGAAATATGGCAGAGAAACTGTGATGACCTGGACCCTCAGCAGTGTGAGCAGCTGTGGCAGCTGCTGGCTGAGTTCAAGGACAGCTTTGCTCTGAGTGAGGGCAACATTGGCCAGACGCACTTAGCAGAGCACGACATTGATACGGGGGATGCACATCCCATCAGAATGCGTCCCCGCCGCCTTCCCCTAGCCCGGCAGGAGGCTGCAGACAAGGCGCTGTTGGAGATGCAGCAAGCAGGCATTATTGAGCCCTCTGACAGCCCCTGGTCGGCAGCTGTGGTTATGGTCCCTAAGAAAGGGGGGCAATGGAGATTCTGTGTGGATTATAGACCACTCAATGCGGTAACTAAAAAAGACTCTTACCCCTTACCACGCATTGACGAGGCCCTGGATGTGGTGAGAGGGTCATCGTGGTTCTCCTCTCTCGACCTACGGTCAGGCTACTGGCAGCTCCCCCTCTCCCCAAGGGCTAGGCCCAAGACCGCCTTCTCCACAGGCAGAGGGCTCTGGCACTTCCGAACTCTCCCATTTGGCCTTTCTAATGCCCCCGCCTCTTTCGAGAGGCTAATGGACAGGGTGCTGGCGGGCGTGCCCCGGCAGGAATGCATTGTCTATCTAGATGACATTCTAGTGCACGGGGGCTCATTCCAGGCAGCCCTGGCCTCACTGCGGGGGGTGCTCGAGAGAGTGACAGCAGCTGGGCTAAAACTCCATCCTGAAAAGTGCCGCTTCCTGAGGAGAGAGGTGGCCTTCCTGGGACACAAGCTAGGGGGCGAGGGCATCAGCACGCTGGAGGACAAGGTGCAGGCTGTCCGAGACTGGCCCGCCCCCACAGACGCACGGCAGCTGAAAAGTTTCCTCGGCCTAGCCTCCTATTACAGGAGATTCGTAAAGGGCTTCTCCTGCATGGCCGACCCCCTGTTCAGCCTGCTGCGGAAGGGGAAGGTGTTTACATGGACAGCGGAGTGTGAGGACGCCTTCCACAGCCTTCAGGAAGCCCTCACAGAGGCCCCGGTGCTCGCCCCCCCTGACCCCACTCTACCGTTCATCCTCGACACGGACGCCAGCGGGGTGGGCCTGGGCGGTGTGCTCTCTCAGGTAGGGCCGGGGGGGGAGAGAGTGGTGGCATATTACAGCGCCACGTTCAACAAAGCTGAACGCCGCTACTGTGTGACCCGGCGGGAGCTGCTCGCGGTAGTAAGGGCCCTGCGGCACTTCAGATACTACCTCTGTGGGTTTTCCTTCACAGTTAGGACGGACCATGCAGCTCTCCAGTGGCTGATGTCCTTCAAAGAGCCAGAGGGGCAGGTAGCCCGCTGGATCGAGGAACTGCAAGCTTACAGTTTCACTGTGGTGCACAGGGCAGGGGCACGTCACACTAACGCAGACGCCCTCTCCCGACGTCCTTGCAGTGCAGACGGGTGCCGCTACTGTGTGCGGAGAGAGGCTCGGGAGGAGGAGCTGTGTGCACAGGAGGAGAGGTGTGCAGCAACAAGCCAAGAGGGGGCTCCAGTTGACCCTGAGCTCCAGGGGGTCGACATTGCAGAGTGGGGAAATCAACAGCAGCTGGACCCAGACCTCCAGCCAGTACTACAGTGGGTGGAGGCACAGCAACGTCCACCCTGGGAGGAGGTGGCGGTACTCTCCCCCACCACAAAAGGACTGTGGGCCAAGTTCGGAGCGCTGCGGCTGTGGGGGGATGTGCTACATGGAAGGAGCCAGCCACTGGCGAGGCGAGTTGGCAGGTGGTGGTGCCCAGAGCCCTGCGTGAGGCCGTGTTGCGGTCGGTGCATGGGGCTACAGGCTCAGGGCACTTTGGGGTCACAAAAACCCTCCGCCGCCTCCGTCAGGGCTTTTACTGGGGGCAACACAAAAGAGATGTGGAGGACTTCTGCAGGCGATGTGACAGCTGCACAGCACGCAAAGGGCCGCCGGGCCGGTCGCACGCCCAGCTCCAGCAGTTTCCTGTCGGGGCCCCTATGGAGAGGGTAGGGGTGGATGTACTGGGCCCCCTTCCCTGTACAGACCGAGGGAACAAGTATGTGCTAGTGGGGATGGACTATTTTACAAAGTGGCCAGAGGCCTACGCCCTCCCCAACCAGGAGGCGGAGACTGTGGCAGATGCCCTGGTAGAGGGAATGTTCAGCCGGTTTGGGGCACCGGAGAGCATCCACAGTGACCAGGGCAGGAACTTTGAGTCCCAGGTGTTTGCTGCTTTGTGCGACCGGCTAGGCATGCACAAAACCCGCACTTCACCGCTGCACCCCCAGTGTGATGGCCTAGTCGAGAGGTTTAACAGAACACTGGGGGAACAGCTGGCTATTGTTACAGCTAAACACCAGAAAGATTGGGACCTGCACCTCCCCCTGGTGCTCATGGCCTACAGATCCGCTGTTCAAGACTCCACCTCCTGTACCCCTGCCTTACTCATGTTGGGCAGAGAGATCCGCACCCCCGCTGAGCTGGCGTTCGGCCGGCCCCCTGATTCCCCCTCGCCCCCTCCCGGTCCGGAGTACGCCAGGAGGCTCCAGGACCGCTTGGAGACAGCCCACTCGTTCGCTAGGGGGCAGCTGCTGGACGCCGGGCTAAGACAAAAGAGGAATTATGACGTCCAGACCCGGGGCAGGCACTTCGAAGCTGGTGAGTTGGTCTGGGTCTACAGCCCCCGGAGGCAGAAAGGTCGGTGCCCAAAATTGGACAGTGAGTGGGTGGGGCCCTGCAGGGTTCTGGAGAGAATTGGGGAGGTCGGGTACCGGGTTCAGCTGCCGCCCAGAGGAAGGAGGGTGGTTCTACACAGAGACAGGTTGGCCCCGTACCGTGGCCAGGCAAACCCCGGGCAGACCCCAGCGAGCCCTGCGGCCCTTCACAACACTGAGGCTCCTCCCCTATCTTGCACGCCCCACAGCCCAGGCCCTGGCTGTTCTCATTGGCCCTCTCCCTGCCCCCGCCCACTTTGCTCTCCACAGACGGTGACTGTACCCCCAGATTCCCCGGCTCCTTTGTTCGGGTCCCCTTCTGTTTCCCCAGGGGCCCTTCCCCTTGTGGACACTGTGACTCGGTCTCCTGTGGGCCCTGCACGGCCATGCAGACGGAGGAGACTCCCTGTTCGTTATCGGGACTTTGTTTGTTCCCTCGAGGACGAGGAACTTTGATGGGGGGGGGCAGTGTAATGACCCTGTAATGTGATGTGATGTGAATGGCCCTGTATTATGTATAAGGATCCTGCATGTTGTAACTTTCTAACAGTGATAACGGGTGGGGGGATCTGCCTGTCAACCTCTGGCTGCGTACTATTGGAGTGCCCTGGGGAGTAATGCCAAGGCCTCGTGTGATTGGCAGCTCAGGAGTGGGGGTTGGGACATAGGGAAGGGGATAAAAGGGCAGATTGTGATGCTATGGCGGGCTTTTTCTTATGCAGAGGTTGCATTAAATAGCGTTCTGAAATGTATTTGCCCTAATTGGGTATTTGCTTTATACAGGAGTAATAAACCGTACAGTTCGTAACGGCATTATTGTGTGGACAGCTATTATTACCGACAGGGACGCTACAATAATATATGAGTTTCACTTTCTGAAATGAGTGACAAAAACTATTGAACTTTTTCATGATATTAAAATTTTTTGAGCTGCACCTGTATATATGTACACTGTAAAACCTAACAGTAAAGATTACGAAATGAAATGAGTACGTTTTACTCAAATATTACAAAAAGTTACATTTACTTAACTGTAGTAAGTTATGAGAACACAATCACTGATAATTATTTGTAGAACTCAATCATATTAAGTGTTATTAATTTGTTGTGGGAATTTAAGTATACACAACTTAATCTAATTACATTGCAATTAATTAATTTAATGTAGTTTAAAAGCCCTCTTCCTTGTTCAACTCTCTGTCAAATTACGACACTACAGGCCCAGCCTCTCGGAGCTAGCAGTCAAACTGGGATAATAATCGATTGCCTGTATACCATTGTTTAATAATAATAAATAAATCGGTGTTAGGTTGTGTGTCTGTTTGTTAGCGAGTCCGTTTTTGAAAGGATGTTTAATGGTAACTGATACCATCGCTAGCTAGCCACATCGCTAAACATACCAAAACATCAGTGTATAGATCACCTCGCTGTGCCACGTCAATGTGCAGCGGTAACGTTAAATTGTGATGATAGGTTGAGACAAGGACTCTTTTTTAGATTTCCTTCTGATGATTTGCAGTAGGCCCACATTACATAGGCTAGCTTGGTAGCACCTGTAAAAACGGTTTCCCTTCCTAATGCAATTAAAGTGTGGCCATGTGTCTTTGGTAACTTCAGTGTAACAGTAGTGATAAGTAAGCAAGTCACTCTTTATAGGTGCATGGAGTGGTAATATCATAAATGGTAGTTTTTCTGTCTTTCACAATATTAACGGACGCGTGCAATACCATATTGCCAAATGCCGTCGATAACTGTCGAAAAAATCTGAAGAGTCTCACTGACGTCAATACTTTGAAACGATTGGCTAGCAACGATGCACGTGATCCAAGCAATCTCTGACTGCACGCGCTTGGCGCCAAAACTTTGCACTGCAAATCTTGTACAGTCGAGTCATCTTAACTGCCAACTATTATATTATATTACTGCCAACGCAGAGAAGTCTCGTTGTAACAAAAACCCCCCTCCCCCTCAAGTTAATGTTATATTTATAATTCTTTATTATTTATTCTGCAATATGTAGTGTGCACAAAGCCAACTTAGCTATTTTTGTTCTAGCTCAGACAGCCAGTTAATGTGTTTCTGAAGCGTTGGGTCTTTTTGGCGCCCTTTATTTTACTTGCTAACTTCAACTGCCGGCTCGTCGAGACTCGACGCAGAGAAGGAAAAGATAGTTGGGGAGAAATTCTTAACTCTGGACAACTGGAGCCGTTTTGTATACAGCCTGCTCTTCTTCATTTGAAGGTAACTTTATTATTTGTATGTGTGGTTGGTGCTTTAGCGTTTTATTCTCACTTTGCCAGCTAGCTAGCTGCCATCGTCAGGTAATTTACTCACGTGAACGTTAGTTCGCTACGTTCCTAGTGCATGCATTGCAGGCAGTTAATCACATAGCCCAAGTTACTTCAACATGTAACCGTTAGCTAGCTGTATTTCGATAATTTATAATATCTACTGTAGCTTTAATGTTTTCTGAAACTACTTGATGTTTAGCTCGGTAGATAGCACTAGTAACGTTAATTTAACTTGAATTTGGTGTCCAGCCATGCACAGCTAGCTAGCCAGCAACAGTATTTAGGCGCTAATTTTAACTAGCTAACTTAAATCATCTTCCGTGGGGATGATTTTTCACAAGCTGTTTTTATTCGGATGAATGGTATGTGTGGAGTTCTTGGCCTCGTCATTGAACAGTTTAGTAGCTAAGTAATCTGATTATTGGAGTTCGCATTGTGCGTATCATGTTACTGTTTGCTTGCTAACGTGCTAGCAACCTGGCTAACCTAACATTATAGCTAAAACAAAAAAACTCGCTGAAATTTAAAATGGGTAATTACAGGAGCAAACTGAGAAGAGCGGGAATGCCAGATGTTGCAGTGAATGGTGGCAAACGGAGCAGGAGCAGCCCAGATGGAGAACCCTCACGTGCCTACATTAAACGACCAAGACAAGCTGAGATTAACTTTCTCCCAAACTATCCTCAAGGCTTAGATGCCACAAGCATGGAAGCTTTAAGGCAGGAAATGGTGGAAGAACTAAAGAAAACACAGAAAGATTTAATGATGATAAACCACCATATGCAAAGGACATTTGCACTCAGACGCCAGGAAATTGTGCAGTCCAGTCTCCCGATAGAGGACTTCAAGTCAAGATGGCCGGGACTGTTTCTTGAAGCTCAGGTAAGTATTCTAATAGACATACATGTCAGGTTAGGTCATTGTCCAGTTAGTGTCTTGTGAATTAAGTATTCTTTTCTTTTTTTATGTGTTCACCTGTGTTTACAATTTGTCTTTTGCTTCAGGTGTATGCAGAATTTCACCGAATCATCAATCAGAATCTTCCCCAGACTTTTTTTTCCTCCTTGAACAAATACACACCTCAACTCCTCAGTCTTTACAAAACTATGGCAGGGAAGAGTGGTGCTACTGCTGACAAGATGGCTGCAATCCTGAATGACTATGAGGAAAAAGTAAGTAATGTCTAATTAGTGCCAGAGTGCTGCTTACTCTTGGCGATCTTATTTGTCCTGGCAGGTATCCCTGTGTACTTCAAAGAAGACGCATCAGAGGTTTTCAGGACCAGCAAGGTAACAAATACACTAGACAATTGATTCATGGATAAAACTGCCATTTTTGCCCATCAGTCTACACTCAATAACCCATAATGACAAAGTGAAAACATGTTTTCAGAATTTTTTGCTAATTTATTAAAAATCTAAAATAAAATCAAAAATTTTCTGAAAACATGTTTTTACATTGTCATTATGGGTTATTGAGTGTAGATTGATGGGCAAAAATGGCAGTTTTATCCATTTAAAATTAAATCTACAACACAATAAAGTGTGCAAAAAGTGAAGGTCTGAATGCTTTCTGAAGCCACTGTATATCTGAAATGTTTGTTTTTTCTCTTAGACATTGTAAGCTGTCCTTTTGAAATGTGTTTTTTATATTTATTACTTTCAGGAGGAGGAGCTTGACCAAGCACTGGAGGGTGCAGTGTCAATCACAGCTGTGATACGTGAAGATGGAACTTCAGGGGTGCCCTTCAATCCGCTAGACATATCCATTGTGCTCGAGGATCAGGTTGCTATATGCAATGTCAAGTCTTGGCCTGATGCAGTGGTGCTACTGTTTGGCTTATTGTATGCCCTTCACTTAAGCTACCCAAAGAAACTGGTCACGTTTTTTGAGTTTGTCCAGAAAGTGTTGTTGAATCTTGAGGATGGCAAGTTGAGGCCTAAGTTGCTAGCATTGAAAAATGAGCTTGTGTCTGAGTAGGTACAGTGGTGTTCAAAAAAATAGCAGTACATCAGTAACCTGATGAACCACTGTTATTAGTAGTAGTAATGTTTCTGCATGGCAAATAATTTACTTGTAGATGTAGTAGTGTAATAGAAAAACAACAGACCCAACTGTCATGACATGCACGCTGCTTGCTCTGAGTAATTGACTGAAAGGGGCATGTTCAAAATAATAGATTTTCCTTTCGCCCAGGTGATTATTTGGTTCACCTATCGTCCGCGTCAGGAGGTATTTATATCCCTGAGTTCCGCTTCCTGACGCTTCTTTATCATTTCGTGCCTTCGCGAATGTTTTTGGTCGTTGTTTGTTCCTCTACTCGCAGGTAAAAAAGATTTATTCTTTATTCGCGTAGCAGAGCTTTCCAGATAATTACTTAGAAGCTCAGGGAATATTGTTTTGTATTCTCCCTTTCTACTTCTCCTTTCTACTCCCGCTCTCTGTGTTGTTGGAGGGTGTGAGTGTTATTTTATTTTCATTTCTTTCACCAATTATCAGGCGTTATAGTCACGTTCCGAGGGTGTCCTTGTTTTTGCTGTTACTATCTTTATCAGTATTAGTTCGCCCGTGTTTACGTGGCTATCCCGTTTATCAAGGGTGTTTTTGGTTTTCGGCTACGGCCGGGAGGTTCTTTCACTTTGTTTTTTTTTCTCTGGTCGCATTTGGCTCATCGTTGTACCACTACAACGCCCTGACACAGCGTGCATGTCATGACAGTTGGGTCTGTTGTTTTTCTATTACACTTCCATAACTAGCAAGTAAATTATTTGCCATGCAGAAATATCACTACTACTAATAACAGTGGTTCATCAGGTTACTGATGTTGTACTGCTATTTTTTTGAAAAATTTGATTATTTAAAAATCATGTGCATAAGTATTCAAACCCTTTGCTTTAATGTATTTTTAAAGTATAATTTCATATTTGGTTGCATATCCTTTGCATGCTGTTACTTCCAGAAGTCTGACCCATCAACATCGAAAGACTCTCGATATCTTATTTTCAGTTGGTGCTGGGTGCATGGTGCTGGGCTGTGAGCACAGGTCCCACTACAGGACGTTGGGCCCTCATGCCACCCTCATGGAGTCTTTCTGATAGTTTGGTCAGAAACATGCACACGAGTAGCCCGCTGGAGGTGTTCCTCCTGTTCCTCCTTGCACAAAGGAGCAGATACCGGTCCTGCCGCTGGGTTGTTGCCCTTCTACGGCCCTGTCCAGCTCTCCTCGTGTAATGGCCCGTCTCCCATCTCTCTTTATTTTTTGGGGGTTGTCTTGGTGTTGCCTCTCCTGTCCATCTGTTGTCACTTTCATTTGCACCAAAGCAGGTGAAATTGATTCACAATAGTTTATGCTTCCTAACTGGACAGATCGATATCCCAGAAGTTGAATTGACTTGGTGTTATACTGTGTTGATTAAGTGTTCCCTTAATTTTTTGAGCAGTGTATATAGAAAAGAGACACACAGTAACAATGTACAGACTCAGTGACCATAGTCTGGGAATAGAGAAAGGACACCATAGAAAGGAGTGGCCCCATATACAGTCAGGTCCATATGTATTTGGACAGTGACACAATTTTTGTTGTTTTGGCTCTGTACACCAGCACATTGGATTTGAAATGGAACAGTGACTATGAGGTTAAAGTGCAGACTTTCAGCTTTAATTTGAGGGTTTTTACATCCATATCGGGTGAACAGTGTAGCAATTGTAGCCATTTTTATACAAAGCCCCCCCCCCCCCCCCCAATTTTAGGGGACCAAAAGTAATTGGACAAATTAACATAAACTTTAATAAAGTCATTATATTTAAGATTTGGTTGCATATCCTTTGCATGCCATGACTTCCTGATGTCTGTGACCCAACAACATCAAAACATTTTTTATCTTATTTTCAGGTAGTGTTACAACCGGACTACGTACAGACGGTTCTATAATTTCTAAAAGGGTCATCTGATATGGATGAAAATACCCTCAAATCAAAGCTGACAGTCTGCACTTCAACCTCATTGTCATTATATCCTTTCAAACTTAAAGTAACAAAGAATAACAAACCAAACCAAAGTAACAGACCAAAATAACAAAGGATGTGTCACTGTCCAATGAATTATTGTGCTCACTGTAAGTGCTCTGCAATGGCCATCTTAGTCGCCGGACCTCAATCCAGTCGAAAACCTGCGGGCTGAACTGAAGAGGGTAGTTGATAAGTGCAAACCCAATAATGTGAAAGATCGTGAAAGGATCTGCATAGAGGAACGGTCCAAAATCCCCCAAAATGTGTTTGAAAAAAAAATCTTGTCAAACACTACAGGAAAAGAGTTCATGCCATTGCACCAAGTACTAAACAAGGGGTACCAATAATTATGAAATCTTGATTTTGGTTCAATACATTTTTTATTAAACAAATGTATGATTTTAGTTGGTTCCAATGGAACATTAATAAACTACAATATTTTTCACATCTTGGCATTTAGATTTTATCTTCAATAATTATGTTGTTTATTTTTTTATTTAAGTATTTTTTTGTGCATTGCCAATCAGGGGTGCCAATAATTCTGGAGCTCACTGTTTATGTTTTGGTGGATGTACACATACCAATAGGTGTTATTTTTGCCTGAAAAGTATTTGATTATTTTGTACATTTGAAATGCAATATTTATGATGAGACTGGGCCTCACCACTTCCACTTTTGGCAGGTCAGCCAACCCAATGTGGGTTGGAGGAGAGGTTACACTGGCCTCTCGACCAATGCATGCTGGGGTAGGCTCCAGCCTCCCTGCGACCCTAATCAGGAATTCCTAAATGTCACTCGCATCAGTCAGTACACAACTTAAGCCAACGCAAACCAGGTGAGTGCCCATTCAACGAGTAGGTGTTCCTCCAGCCTTCAACAGAAATGATTTGCTAAATTGTCATTGTTGAGTGTACACAGGTAGTTGAATGTATAAATCTGTAAGGAG
Organism: Ilyophis sp. 1 JC-2022; assembly: GCA_022702515.1. Taxonomy (NCBI): domain Eukaryota; kingdom Metazoa; phylum Chordata; class Actinopteri; order Anguilliformes; family Synaphobranchidae; genus Ilyophis; species Ilyophis sp. 1 JC-2022. The sequence continues at coordinate 78,057,875 of CM040400.1, read as the reverse complement.
GCTTGTGTGTGGAGTGTCAAGATATCTTTTGTCATTTGTATTCTGACTGGTTTCTTATGAATTTATTTTATTTTAAGGTTTACACTAACAGCGGATACTGGTATGTATTTGTTTTCTTTTTTGTTCCACAGGTTTGCTTTCTTAAATTACTAAATTATAACCTATGTCCTTTGTGTTAACGATGGCATTAGGGATTAAATAAAACACATTTTGTCACGAAAGGAACATATAAAAAAGGTTAGTTTTCATAGAGCCTGTCAAACATCTGACAGTAATATCAGGAAAAACTATAGTGTTGTGCTGGTGTTTGTGATTTATCTTTCCTGTTTCACTTTTGTAGAATAAAGAGGACTGCTGGACCCTCATCTGCTTCTTCTTGGCTTTGTCTGCCTTGTTTTGTCGTAGCTTTGCTTTAATTTATTCATGTTGGATTGGACATTTTAACTCTGAAATTCAAAAGGTAAAACTGACTTTCCTTTAACACATTTTTTCCTCTTCATTTGGAGCAGGGCTAGCTAGCAAATTATATATTTTATAATGTATTTCATATTTAGCCAATGAGGTTTTTATGGTTTTTACTCACTCTTACAAGCATAATGTAGAGTAATAAAGTATTTGTTAGTGTACCAGCTTGCTTGCTCTTATTATCCTTTAGTTAACGCTAATGTAATCTACTCTAATTCTGGGAGCGATGGACATACCTATCCATGCTACAGGTAGCTAGATTAACTTCATGCAATGGTTGAAAACTGGCTTTGCTTCCCATTTATTCTAACTCCAGGTAAAAAATAATTTATTAAACTCAATTTCTGATTATACCATTGGGGGCATCACATTCCTTAAAATATAAATAAAAAAATGGATATGTTTACCAATCTCAAGTTTAGAGTCAGAGACTAGTATATTACTCTATCTATTTATGACAGGCAGGAGTGTCGGAAGTTAATTATATACACAGTCCAGACAGGATTGGTGATTGCTGTAAAAAGAAATTATTAACCATCTTCTGTTCTGGGTTTCGTATTCAAGCGAACTGAAGAGACTGCAAGTTGAGAAAGTTAGACATCATAAATAACGCACTGTATGAAAAATAAATAAGTTTTCATTTTCAGAATGAAAACTCTAATGTAGTTTTACACAGGGAATATACACCTAATTTAACTAGAAGCTGGACAAGCACTTTACAACATAGTTTGGGATTGCTTTTACGCTTAAATGTTTATTACATGTCTCAGACAATGGCATGTGTTTTGTCTATTTGAGCAGTGAGGAAATACGTTTCTAGGGAACACAACCATTTCCATCCCTCTCAGCAGGTCGGCTGCTGGATTAAAAAGCAGAGCGGATTCTAAAACGATAAATTATAAATATAATAGAAACATTTTGTAAACGGGTCTGTGCTGTTTTGGGCAAGTACAATGCCCTTTCTCACACTGGTGTTATGATCCCTTGATTCTAATAGTCTGGTGTTTCTCTGGTCATTACAGACTGTCAGTGGCTGTGAGCTCCCCCAGAATTCTCTGCACCATGGCGGAAGCTGCACTTAAGATTGTTGCAAACGCTGCGCTGGCTGAAGTCACTAAGCAGGCTGTCAGCTCAGTCAGCTCAGCCGCTAGAAGTGTCATCATTCATCTGTCCAACAACTCCTCAGACATCCTGATGAATCCACAGTGAGTTCATTATAACTGTAAATAGACGCAATGATCTGTAAACAGAAATGGCATTAAGGCAACTTTGTTAATTTGCTCTTTGGGCATTTTTGACTGTCATGTCGTAGGGCTGCAGTCCAATTAGTGTATTTTCCCCCATAGTCCTGCACTCTTATGGTAAGAACAATCAGTGCTTGTCCAATTTGTCCAACAATCCAATTTATTTTTGGATTTTCTTTGGGAAGAATCTGCAGGATCTCTCTGTCTCTGTGTCTCTGTCTGTCTCTCGGTCTCTCTCTGTCTCTGTGTGTGTGTGTGTGTGTGTGTCAGATAAGGGTACATTTTATGAGGAGTGTTTGTCTAACACACCAAGAAAGATAGTTTAGTTTGTCCTTCATTATTTCTGTTCAAGACACAGCATATTGTCCATTTTATTTTCTTAGGGTTCACACCTACAGTGGATACTGCTATGGCCCCCCAAAACCCACGGTGCGACAGGGGATCACAGACGTATGTGCTTTTGGAAATGTATTCACAGACCTATTGACTTCTGGCTTCGCAGACTTTTGGGATTCTGAAAAGAATCTAAAAGTTAAACGTGGTGCTGTGGGGGTCCTGACTTATGACATCGTTGAACGTCAGACGATGAAAGCAGTCAAGCGTCTGGCCATCATGTTCTCTGTACCTTTCAACTATATGTACTATGAGAACTGGTTTGCTCTGGGTTTGTTTAACATTGATCAAGCATGTGATTGTGCTCTATATAAGCACATGTATTACCGGAAGGGAAGATTCACAAGCGGAAAGGCATCTGGTTCAGAAATCCGCTACCAAGATAGAAAGTACACCTTGAAAGGAACCATGTCTCCTATGGAAAAAGCAGATATAAAAATAGAACTCTGGGATGAAATCTCATTTGATAAATCTGATTAAATCTGAAAACAATGAGAGCTATTGTATGCATCTGATAAAATGTGCATGCCTTACGATACCAGACTGTACAACCAGTTCTGTATATCTGGAAATGTTAATTAACATAATCGGTCTGAGTATGAGCATATAATCAGTTAAATGTATTAATATTTTAAGACCATATAAACTCAGTTTTAAGCATATAATTAATGTCCTTGTTAGCAGCTGATTTAGCCAATGATTAAACAGCTTTTTATGATTAAACAGCATTTTATGATTGCATCTGTTTTTTTGTATTAATTCCAATGGCATTCACTGCATTTCCTGCACATAGCTCAAAGGCCTCTATGTGGCAGAAGATAACCGTGCTCCTCTGAATAGCAAACCACAGCTGAGATAGAAAAGGAATGATCGGATATGAAGCTCACAGCGAAAAGGAAAATAACCCTCCACCAATCCAGATATTTGCCTAACAATGGTCGAGTTAAAGTGCTGTGGTACCTGGTCTTTAAACTCTTCCGGGACAAAATCCAAATCCTTGAAGGTGATATTTTTCGACGGGTCTGTATCACGCTATCCACACCTTGCTAAACTAGAGAACCAGTGGACCCGTCAACAAATTCATGATATTGGGTTTTAAAAGAACACCAGGCAGTAAGGCCTATTATTACCCCTCTGATCAAAGGTTTGTATTCCTCTCAAACCTTAAGCATGGAAAGCTTAACTTGAGGTTGTTCCTTGTAGATATCGCTGACCTGATTGCAGGCTGAGACATTTCGTCTGTTGTACTTCCGGGTTAGAGTACTGCTGGCGTCTTGCTGTGGGCTGCCGCTTCTTCCCGTGTCTCTCTCGTCGTTCTCGTTTGTACTTTTGTACTTTTGTTTTTTGTTTGATCGTGTCAGTCGTCTCAGTCCGAGTTAGTTGTCTAGTTTTGTCTTTTCATTCGTTTATTTTGATCACCGTTAGCTTTCCCGACCTCCCGCTCTGCTATTTCACCTACACGGACCAGCTAGCTAGCTAGCAAGCTAGCAAGCTAGCCATCGGTTGCTAACGTCATCACTACTTCTCACCATTCCGGATCATCCATCATCCATCATCAGCTCCGTGAGTGTGTGTGCTTGCGTGTGTGTGGACCACCGTTCGTGGGTGTGTGTGCGTGGGTCTGTTGTGCCCTCTAATCGTCCCGTGCGGCTCTGCTGCTGGCCGGCTGGCTAGCTAACTGCAGTCTAGCTGGCTAACGCTAGCTGGCTGTATTGCTGGCTTGGCTAGCTGGCTAGTGGCTGGCCGGCTCTGCTGCTGGCCAGCTAGCTAGCTAATTACAGACTGGCTGGCTAACGCTAGCTGGCTGTGTCACTGGTTTGGCTGGCTGGCTAGTAGCCGGCCGGCTGTACTGCTAGCCTAGCTGTGTCGGCTACTTGACCCGTGTGCTCGGAGGGTGCCTCCACACTCTCTCCAGCTCGCGGGTTGCAGCCGTTTCTCCGGGTGAGGGTTTGTTTACCTAGCGTCGGCACCCTCGCCTGGGGATTTGGCTGTTAGCATGGCACGGCTGGGCTGGCTTGCCGCACGGGCCAACAGCAACCACCACACTCTCAATAACATCTGGTCCACCGCCGCAGCCGCACACCTCATCCCCTCTCATTATCCTGTCACAGCCAACATCCTATCTGGACTGCTTATACCTGTCATCATCCCCCATCTCCAACTCGGACCTTCACTCCTGCTACTTCTGAACCTGTTCTCCTGGCTCCCACCTTCCACGCCCCCCCTTTCCAGCCCCCCAACCGACCCCCCTCTCACCTACTCCCTCTCGGACCTCCATTCACTCAACAATAACCACCGGCTCCCTGCTGCTGCTGCCACTGCTGCCAGCAAAGCTGGCATCCTCCGCAGATGCCGTTACATCCACCGAGGTTCTGGACATTCCCCCCATCGCCATCACCCTGATGGCACCAGCATCCCCGCACATTGGACTAACCCTCGCCCCCTCGTCATCCCCACCCACCGCGCTGCCAACCTCAACAACCTTCGGCCCCTTCCTCCTGCTTCCCCATCCATCTCCCTGGCACTCCTGAACTGTCGCTCCCTCTCCAACAAATCACCTGTCATTTCTGAATTGATACTGGACAATCACATTGATCTTCTCTTCCTCACTGAAACCTGGCAACAACCCGCTGACTACTACTCCCTCAACCAAGCCACACCCCCCAACTACAGCTTCATCGCCAACCCCCGCCTCTCAGGCCGAGGCGGGGGCCTCGCCATCCTGCACAAACAATCCCTTTCTCTCACTAAACTGGACCTCAACCTCCCACCCTTCACTTCATTTGAATGCCTCGCTGTCTCCCTCCCCAACTCCATAACCGCACTACTCCTCTACCGCCCCCCCAAGCCACACCCCTCCTTTCTCTCTGAACTATCTGAGCTCCTCACCACCGCATCCTCTCTCTCCTCCCGTCTCCTACTAACAGGTGACCTTAACATCCATGTTGACCTGCCCACCTCCCCCCTGACGCCTGACTTTCTCTCCCTTCTGGACTGTTTCCATCTCACTCAGCACATTCATTTCCCCACCCACGTGAAAGGCCACACCCTCGACCTCGTCTGCTCCTCTTCCCTACCCATATCCAACCCCCATCCAGTCCCTTTTCCCCTCTCTGACCATCATTGCATCCTTTTCTCAGCCCCACTCCCTTCCCCCCACAACCCCAAGAAACGCTCCATCTCCTTCCGTAATATTAAATTTGTTGACCCACTCATCCTCTCCCAGTGCATATCCTCCGCCCTTCCCCCTGACCTTGCCCCCTCCTCTCCAGATGACTATGCCAACACTCTCAACTCCACTCTCTCTGACTCCCTTGACTCCCTGGCCCCCTGGAAAACCGCCACTGTGTCCTTCACCACCTCCTCCCCCTGGTACACCCCTCAACTCCGCACTATGAAACAAACCGGCCGTCAACTTGAAAGACTTTACAAGAAAACTCACCTCACTGTCCACGCAGAAGCCTACAAGCACCACCTCTCCTCCTACCGTGATGCACTTCAAGCTGCCAAATCTGCCCACTACTCCTCTCTCATTAATAGCACCAACCCCAACCCCCGCACCCTCTTCTCCACTGTCAAGAACCTTCTCCAGCCCCCGGACAGCAGCCCACCCTCCTCCACTGACCTCTGTAACTCCTTCCTTCTCACCTTCACCAGCAAAATCTCCAAAATCAATACCTCCCTGGCTGCCTCCATCTCGGACCCCTCCGCCCCTGCCCCCCCCTCTGTCACTCTCCCCCTCCCCACCCACCCACTGACAGCCTTCTCTCCCGTCACCCCCTCCCTCATCTCTGACATCATTGCCGCCTCCAAGACCACCACATGCTCCCTGGATCCGCTCCCCACCACCTTAACTAAGGCCTGCCTCCCTGTTCTCCTCCCCCACCTCACCAGCCTCTACAATCAGTCACTGTCCCTCGGCCATGTTCCCTCTGCTTTCAAACTTGCCTCCGTTACCCCCATCCTTAAAAAACCCACCCTTGACCCAGCCAACCTCTCCAACTACCGTCCCATATCCAATCTCCCGTTTTTATCCAAAACCCTAGAACGTCTGGTCGCTGCCCAACTTCACTCCCACCTATAGTCCAACCTCCTCTATGAACCCCTCCAGTCTGGTTTCCGCCCCCTCCACAGCACCGAAACAGCCCTGGTTAAAGTCATCAACGACCTCCTCATCTCTGCAGACTCCGGTGCCCTCGGCATCCTGTTGCTACTAGACCTCAGCGCAGCCTTTGACATGGTCAATCATTCCATCCTCCTTCAAAGGCTGCGCCAACAGGGTGTTGAGGGCATCGCACTGGACTGGTTCACCTCCTACCTCACCAACAGACAACAGTTCATCTCTCTCTCCGGCCACACCTCCACCCTCTCCCCTGTCACGCAGGGTGTCCCCCAGGGCTCTGTCCTTGGTCCCCTTCTCTTCATCTGTTACATCTTTCCCCTTGGTTACATCATCCGCAACTTCAACCTGGACTTTCACTGCTACGCTGACGACACCCAGTTGTACCTCACCACCAAATCCGTCCACCACCCACCCCTCACCCACATTGAAAACTGCATCTCCGCAATAAGAACCTGGTTAACTCACAACTTTCTCCAACTCAACGCCGATAAGACTGAACTCCTCCTCATCGGCACAAAATCCACTCTTCAAAAAACCGGACCCATCTCACTCACTGTTGATAGCTCCACCATCACCCCCTCCCCCCTGGCACGGAACCTTGGCTTCATCCTGGACCCCACCCTCTCTTTCGAGCCCCACATCAACTCTGTCATCAAAATCTCATACTTCCACCTCCGCAACATTGCAAAAATCAGACACTGCCTCACCCCCTCTGCTGCTGAATCCCTCATCCACGCTTTCATCTCCTCCCGTTTGGATTACTGCAACTCCCTCACCGGCATCACCTCTCGCTCCCTCCATAGACTCCAGATGGTTCAGAACTCTTCTGCCCGCCTCCTCACCCACACCCGATCCCGTGACCATATCACCTCTGTCCTCCTTAATTTCCACTGGCTCCCCATCAAATTCCGCATTACCTTCAAAGTACTCCTCCTCACTTACAAAGCTCTCCACTCCCTGGCCCCCCCCTATCTGTCCGATCTCCTGATCCTTCACCACCCCACCCGAGCCCTCCGATCTGCTCCCACTCTCACCCTCACTGTCCCCCCATCCAGACTGAAAACCTACGGAGACCGAGCATTCTCACGTACAGCACCCCGCCTCTGGAACTCACTCCCCCAGCTCATCAGAGACTCACCCACAGTACAAATCTTCAAATCCCGGTTAAAAACATATCTCTTCTCCCAGGCCTACAACCTCCCCTACCCCTAACCATGCACTTCATCCCCTGACCCCCCCCCCCCTCTCCCCATTTGTCATCTCATGCATCCACTCACTACTGCTGTTATTGTTGTACTGTTGTCACCTGCCTGTCTACTGTTGTCCCCCCCTACCTTTGATGCTGTTATGACTTGTTATCATGTTCTGGTTATGTTCTAGTTCCCCACTGTTACTGCCCATAGTCATTTTCATCAATATGTTGTTGCTATGTTATCTGTTATGTTATGTGTGGTTATGTGATATGTGTTCATTATGTGTATTTACCTATGTAATGCGTCTTTGGGTCCTTGAAAAGCGCTATATAAAATAAATGAATTATTAATTATTATTATCATAGCGATACCTCCACTGGGAACCTTTCTCGCTGGTGAGCCATTCTTGATGGAGGACACGCCGGTCTGCTGGAGACTTAGAAATGGATCAGTGGATCCTGTTATTAGTCAGCTCTGTGAAGAGTTTGACCGCTTGCACATTTAATAAAGTATTGTAATTTGTGTGCCTGTTGTAAATGATCATTTAAAAAAATAATTAAATAAGTAAATGCTTTGGACTGTATATATTTTTGTCATTATTGCATTAGCTGTAACGACGGATGCTGATAAGTGCATTAAACTACCAGATATCTATCAGAAAGACAATAGCAGTGTCGTGGAAATTCTTCCTAATAAAGAAATCAAAGTATTCCACCATGCAGCAATACGTTTGTCAGAGTTTTATTCAGTCAGAGCACCCAGAATACACTGCAAAGTGTTTCCATAGGATAACTCTACCCCATGAGCAAAAATACACAGTTTATATACATTTCACTCAACTGCCCTATAAATCATTGTCATCATACAAAAACAAGAGTGGGCTGTCTACCTTATCTAAAGGCCTAATGTGATGCTCTAGGGACACAAAGGGTTAAATGCCTTCTACATGTAGTAATGCATAAGGTGTAGGCTATTAAAAACAATTCTTCCTTTCTCCCACAGCAAACACAACTAAAATTACATTTTCCGTGCATCTTTAGTATTTCAGATTTACTCAATTACAACTAACCACCGAAGGTTTTGAAGTTGTATCACTTCTCCCACTTTGTTTTAATAATGTGAAAATTAAGGGAACATTTAGAAAAACGTTTCCTCACGCTAGGAAAACGGTGGTAAACATTTATAAAACACAAAAACAACAGCAATTAGGACTGGTTAGCAATTATACACCGTTAGTCTTGAAACCCGAACAGGTTAGCAACTAAGTTGTTTTCAATGCAGGGGCCTTGAAACAAACTAAAGTGTTTCAAAGCTCAGTTTATTAAAAAAATATCCTTGCTTTTACAAAACACAAATAATATTTTTTCCTGTCAGAGAGAATGGGAGACGGGCAGAAGATAAACTTGAAAAGTTACTTTATTTGAATCTTTGTGAGTAATGAATAATTAATTTCTGTTTCATTGAACATTCTAAGTCTGCATATTACCGGTTGAATGGCTTGAGATTTTCTGTTTAAAATATGTCACATTATCTAGATGTCTGGCGGTAACAGAGAATAGTCCTCTAAATACACTTGAAAAGCGGGTTGATTTTATTATCAAATAGTACAAACAGCCACATAGTTGGGGTTCCACATATACAATTAGATGCAACATATAAGTATATAATAAACTATACACATCAGTGTATGGTAAAAAAAAAATTTCTTCACTAATATTTTGGATGAAAGTAATATTCAGATTATGTTTACTTACCTAAAATGGAATCTTAAAACACCTTTCTGTGTGAAGAGCACTGCCAGGAAAAGCATTATACCTGCACAATGCAAAGCAAAATAGTTTAAATGCAAAAGAATAAAACGCTTCAGTTTACTTGTTCCAAAGTAACACGTGTTGGGACATTTGCAGTCATGTGTGTGTCATGTATGTGCTCTTGTGTTTACTTCCCCATTGTGTTTGCTCCTGATTACTTATGTGTCTCACCTGCCCTGCTGTTCACCTGTCTCTCTGGCTCCAGCCTGCCACAAAAGTATATCAAGTATTACTGACTGCCTAAATTGTAATTGTGGAGTGTATGTGCACGGGTAGGTGAATGTACTGTATAAATCTGTAAGGAGGCTTGTGTATGGACAGCCAAGATATCTTCAGTCATTTGTATTCTGACTTGTTTGTTATAGGTTTAACCATTATTTTGTCTTTTTGTTTTATTAGGGTTTACACCAACAATTAATACTGGTGTGTATATGTTCCTTTAAGAGCAATGTGTGTTTTATTGAATCTTTACTGGAAACTGCCATCTTTAAAACAAAGAAAATGGCATAATTTCGGTCTTTTAAAAAAACAAAAAGTTAAAATTTTTTCAAACAGCCAGTCAAACATCTCATTGTAACATGGGAAAAACATGTTGGGCTGATGTTGCTCATTTTCCTTTCCTGAAATAAAGAGGAATGCTGGACTGTTATGAGCTTTTACTGCCTGTTTGTCAGAGCTTTGCTTTAATTTCTTATTCATATTGGATTGGGCATTTTAACTCTGGATTATAATAAGGTAAACGGACTGCACTTATATAGCGCCTTTATCCAAAGCGCTTTACAATGGCCTCTCACTCACCCATTCACACACACATTCACACACCAATGGCGGCAGCTGCCATGCAAGGTGCTAGCCTGCTCATTGGGAGCAATTTGAGGTTCAGTGTCTTGCCCAAGGACACTTCGACATGTGGACAGGAGCAGCCAGGGATCGAACCGCCTACCCTGCGATCAGCGGACCCCACGCTCTACCTCCTGAGCCACAGCCGCCCCAAGGTAAAACCGACTTTCATGAAATAATATTTTCTATATTTATATTTAACCGATGAGAGTTTAACTCATTTTTGATATGAGGAATTTAATTTTAACTAGTTCAAATAGTTATTTTTGATATCAGGAATTGCATTTTAACCAGTTAAAATTACCATTTCCAATTTGAACAAATTAAAATACAGTTCTTGAAATCAAGAATTCCTAACTAGTTAAAATAAAATTATTGATCAAGAATAACAATTTAAATATAGTAACGATTTCCAGGGACTAAGCAGCATTTGTCAAACACTATTATGGAGGATCACAACTTTATATATACAGCTCAACACATATAGCATACACAGCTCAACACATATAGCATACACAGCTCAACACATATAGCATACACAGCTCAACACAAATAGCACAGACAGCTCAACACATATAGCATACACAGCTCAACACATATAGCATACACAGCTCAACACATATAGCATACACAACTCAACACAAATAGCATACACAGCTCAACACATATAGCATACACAGCTCAACACAAATAGCATAGACATCTCATACAGCATATTTAACAAACACGGAGCACTGATAGCTTAACATCCCTTTAAAACTTTACATTTTTAACATTATACAAGAAAGCCAGAAGGGTTGATCCTTCGCTTGTCATTCAGGAAGAAGACAATTGCCATCTTGCACAAACAATGGCCCTATACACTCGGTTAAAATCTGGAGAATTCTGGTGATGAGACCGAAGAGGACTTGGGATCTGCAGTGGAGGGTGTTGTACAAAGCCCCAATCCATAAGAGGACTTGGGATCTGCAGTGGAGGGTGTTATATAAGGCCCCAATCCATAAGAGAACTGGGGATCTGCAGTGGAGGGTGTTATATAAGGCCCCAATCCATAAGAGGACTGGGGATCTGCAGTGGAGGGTGTTATATAAGGCCCCATCCATAAGAGGACTGGGGATCTGCAGTGGAGGGTGTTGTATAAGGCCCCAATCCATAAGAGGACTGGGGATCTGCAGTGGAGGGTGTTATATAAGGCCCCATCCATAAGAGGACTGGGGATCTGCAGTGGAGGGTGTTATATAAGGCCCCATCCATAAGAGGACTGGGGATCTGCAGTGGAGGGTGTTGTATAAGGCCCCATCCATAAGAGGACTGGGGATCTGCAGTGGAGGGTGTTGTACAAAGCCCCAATCCATAAGAGGGATGGGGGCTTTCACTAAAAAACAAAGTTTTTATCTGAGGGGAGAGGACAACCCAAGACCTAAGATTTTTTACCTCCTCCCTAAAATACACAAGCCACCAGAATCTTGGAGAAAAAAAAGAAAAAAAAAGTTTGATTAAATCCCAATTACTAAGGTTCAACAGAATCTGCACACAAATTACAGACTTTGAGGAGGCTACCAAAACCCTCTTCTATGCATTAAAACCAAGGGGGTATTCCAGATCGTTCCTCAGACAGATTCGGAAAACCTTCTTGGCTACAAAACAACAGGACACTAGAAAAATCATTCTGCTTATCACCACCTACTCAACATTCAGCCAAATAGGGAACGGAAGAATTAAACGGAACCTGGCCAGGATTCTGCAAAACACAGACCTGCTCCAAGAATACAAAATAATTTCGGCCTACAAAAGAAACAAAAACTTTAAAAATCATCTGGTAAGTAGTAAACTACCGGAAATCAACATTTTACCCACAGAAGGCCCGATATTTTACAAACAGGCCACTACAGGGAAAAACAACACTACAAACACAACATACCTTATTAAACAAACACTCACAGCTAACACATATAACTGCATATATGTCATAAAGTGCACACACTGTGACATAAAATATGTAGGAGAAACAGGAAATACAATTAAGACCAGATTGGCACAACACATGTATGTGAGAGTGAGAATATATGTATGAGAGTGAGTATATATGTATGTGAGAGAGTATATATGTATGTGAGAGAGAGTATATATGTATGTGAGAGTATATATGTATGTGAGAGTATATATGTATGTGTGAGAGAGTATATATGTATGTGAGAGACAGTATATCTGTATGTGAGAGTATATATGTATGTGAGTAAGAATATGTATGTGAGAGTATATATGTATGTGAGAGTATATATGTATGTGAGAGTATATATGTATGTGAGAGAGTATATATGTATGTGAGTGTGAGTATATATGTATGTGAGAGTAAGAATATGTATGTGAGAGAGAGTATATATGTATGTGAGAGAGAGTATATATGTATGTGAGAGTAAGAATATGTATGTGAGAGTATATATGTGTGAGAGAGTATATACAGGTGCAGCTCAAAAAATTAGAATATCGTGAAAAAGTTCAATATTTTTTGTCACTCATTTCAGAAAGTGAAACTCATATATTATATATATTATATAGATTCATTACACAGAAACAGTGAAATATTTCAAGCCTTTATTTCTTGTAATTTTGATGATTATGGCTTACAGCTAATGAAACCCAAAATTCAGTGTCTCAAAAAATTTGAATATTTTGCTTTAACATAGTATCATATTTAATATTTGGTCGCATATCCTTTGCATGCTGTTACTTCCTGAAGTCTGTGACCAATCAACATCAAAAGACTCTCAATATCTTATTTTCAGGTACTGTTACAAGCGATACTATAACCTCTCTGCATTTGAACTGATCTCTATGAGAATTGGGGGGTAAGACTAGATTCAGCTGTAAATTACGCTGGTACAGTATGGAACATCATCACTGTACGTCATCAAGGGTCTAAGGCACAGGTGTCAAACTCATTCCATCGAGGGCCGAGTGTATGCAAGTTTTTGTTTTAACCGTGCTCTACACCAGCTGATTCCACTAATTAGTGCACCTCCTTGGTTGAAGAGCTGAGCTAATTAGTGAAATCAGCTGGTGTAGGGCACAGTTGGAACAAAAACCTTCATACACTCGGCCCTCGGTGGAATGAGTTTGACATCCCTGGTCTAAGGTATCAAACGAGCCCCAAACCATCACTCTGCGGCCAGATATGGAGTAGATGTGGATGGATCCCTTTAAGGGTTGTTTCTCCTGACTTTTTCCCCCCATAGAGTTATATAGGAAAATGAGTCAGGAGAAATAACCCTTGCAGTGATCCATCTACATCTACTCCATATCTGGCAACAGAGTGATGGTTTGGGAATCGTTCGATAGCTCGTTCGATGAAATTGGTCATGTGATGTCCTTGCTCATGATGACTCGGCATCAGGTGTGGTCGGCTCGGTCCCCTCTCCCTGACGCCATGAAGAGAACCATCCGAGACCAGCCGGTTATCCCCGGCCAGGTCTTCACGGAGGTAGCCAGACAGATGCTTCAGCGCTCTGTGGAAGCATTGAGATACAGGGAGTGGCAGATAATACTCTTCTGTGCGTTGAACCCTGCCTATGACTCGTGGTCACGCACAACCCTCGTATAAGAAGGGAACCCCTCGTCCCCTGTCCGCCTGTGCAACTAGCGAATTTGGCGGCCCTCACAAAGACCCGTGGATCTTTTCCACGATTTCACGACTGTGGACTTGAAACGCTTTGCGTTCGGGCATATCAATTCAATGTCCTCCCATTCTGGCCCAGTGTGTATTCACCCATGGTAGGAGCACTGTTCTATCACAGCTCTGACTGACAGGGTTAAAAAGTCTGCCGTACCTTATGTACCAAGTCGTGCAGTATGGTGCTCTCACACACTGACACAACTCCGGTCTGGGCATCAAAGTCAATTTTGGAAAGGGCCAACTAGTGCCGAGCCAGTCCATCAATTATATGAGACTGCTGCTCGATTCAAGGGGCATGAGGGCATCTTTGACGACCCGCCTCATAGCATGGTGTTCAACGTTGTACGTCGGTTCCAAGTTAACATGGCCCTGGAAATTAGGGCTTATTTCAGAGGCTTTTGTTCTGATTGCGGCCGCCTCAAGCAGTCGTGCCTCTCGGCCTGCCAGCTCAGAGATTGTGGTCGCGACCACGAGTCGGACCACATCAATGTGCTCGAACTCCGAGTTTTTTTGGCACTCTCGGGAGTCCACTCACTGTCCCCAGTAGTTCTCGATAGCCGTGGCCAATGGAACCATGGTTTCCAATACTCCTCTGCCTTCTTTGCGGATCGAGCGATGAAAACCTGATCCGAACATACCTGCTGGAGGTGATGATTGGCTGAATCTTTGCCATTCTGGCTATTCTTCGATCCGTTTTAACAGTATTTGCTCGTTTTCTTCTGCGTGTTTCGCGTTTTTGTTGCCATTTTAAAGCATTTGAGATCTTTTTAGCTGAGCATCCTATAATTTGCTGCACTTCTTTATACGTTTTCCCCTCTCCAATCAACTTTTTAATCAAATTACGTTGTTCCTCCAAACAATCTTTGGAATAGCCCATTTTACTTAGAAATTCAGAAAGAAATATATTTTATAACAATGTGTGAAACATTTGCTTCCCTTCTTTCTTAATAAAGGACAATTAATGACACCTGTTTTTTCACAGAATGAATGAATTCTCTCATTAAACTCCACACTGCTAATATTTTGAAGATGCCCCTTTCAATGAATGAGTCAATTACTCAGAACAAGCAGCGTGCATGTCATGACAGTTGGGTCTGTTGTTTTTATATTACACTACTACATCTACAAGCAAATTATTTGCCATGCAGAAATATCACTACTACAAATAACAGTGGTTCATCAGGTTACTGATGTTGTACTGCTATTTTTTTAACACAACTGTAAACAATGCCACTGATTCCAGGGCCGCTGATTTTATGAATCTTTTAAACAGCCTAAATCTGGTTCAGCATGTCTCTAGTTCCACACATAACCATGGCCATACTTTAGACCTAGTTATCTCGAAGGGTATAGACTTTGATATTTCTTCCATTCTCGATATAATTGTCTCGGATCACTATTGTATTCTTTTTAACATCAATCTGGAAACCACTGCAAAAAATGTTTCAGACTGTATCGTAAAGAAGCGTTACATTGATGCCACAGTAACTGCACGTTTCTCCACTCTGATACGTTCTTCAGCTATGTCCATTTCTAATTCGTCTGTTCATGACCTCGCTAACAATTTCAATTAAAAATTAAAAAAGGCCATAGACTCTGTAGCTCCAATGAAAATTTAAAAACGCTCTCGTAGCCAAATTACACCGCGGAAAAACAGTACTACTTCTCAGGTGAAAAGAAACTGCCGCCAAGCTGAGCGACTATGACACAAAACTAAACTCCACCACGATATTCTTAAGGAGCGTGTTGCTGCTTACAATTAAGTTATGCGGAAAGAGAGACAAGCCCACTTCTCTAAAATTATTTATAATAATACTAATAATGCTAGAGTACTGTTCTCAACTATTGCTACTATGTTGAATCCCACATCCACTGCCCATATCAATAGCCAAGACTCCTCCGAAAATTGTGAAGAATTTACCCTCTGAAATTGTGCCAGCCAGACTCTGGGTGTTAAATGCCGCTGTGGAAAGCGTATCAAACCCCTCAAAATTCAGATCTCTGTACAAATCCTCCTCTGCTGGAGGCCCCTCAGGGGGACCATGCTGGGGAGCCGTTTCCACCTTCGTACGGTTTTCCAGCATCGCAAATCAATTGCTGCACTGCAGAGCACAGCTGCGTTACTTCTGCCGAGAGGTTGCTGCCCCTGCCAGTCTTGCCCTTTTTCTGTGAAGGGCTATCGGTGGCGGTAATACCCTTGCGTTTGGGGGCAACCCCTACCGCGGATGGCGTTCTGCCCGAGGTGGGCATGACCATAAAGGCATCCAATCGGGCCTGCTTGGTCTCCAAAGACATACCCACGCAGCATGGGCAGGGGTCTGAGAACGCATCCTCCACGTGCCCTAGGCCGAGGCACAGGCAGCACCAGGTGTGCCCATCAGCTACATCCATGGCTCCTCCACATTCCGTGCACAAGGCGCTCATGCCTTTAGCAAAATAAAGAGCACCCGAGGACACAAATGTGGCGGGTGGTCTTGAGTAGGGATAGCTGGGGCAGAAACGCAGTGCACACATTTACTCTGCCACACAGACCAATCCATGTAGCGCCCATGCTCACTGATTGGGAAAGTCTCACTGGGGTGCGATCACACCCAGGATAGACTTAGAATCAATCAACGGAGCCCGCAGCTAACAGATTGTAAGAAAACCAAATCTCACTGTGGTGCAACCACACCAGGATATATATAACCAATACTGGGATAAACACTGGTTCCCCGAGTACAAAATAACCGCGGCAGCACCACGTGCTTAACTGCACCATATGCTAAACGTAAACAATAGCACGTTTAGCGCTAGCAAATACCCACAGATGGATATAAGTATCTTAGTAGTAATGCTACCAGCGGACTACCACATGCGAGTGCTTATCACCGCCTTTGGAAGACGAAAAAAATCGTAGTCCCGACCGAAATCACAAGGCGCAAGGGATAGCACAAAATACAAACCATCTCACATCTCACAAACCATCTTACTCTGCATCGGCGAGAAAAAAGAAGAGGACTACCGCGTTCATGCGTCTCCCTTTATAGAGTACTCAAGTGAGTACGTCAGACGTGGGCAGCCACAAAGTCTGGTTTTGGAAGTAATTTCCCTATGACAGATACAACGGGCTTCGGAAACGTTCCTGGATTAGCATGTGTGGTACAAGGATATAGACCAGACATCGCATGTTCCAATTTTTATTTTTTAAAGTAATGGATTCATGATTGTAGTTCGTCTTGTAGTCCACTTTAACGGACTACATATCCATTACTACAACGTATGGGCAATCGCCTTTTTAAAAAAAAAATTTTATACAAACTTCATTTAACGTTTTATTTAACGTATGTACCGCGGGTGTGCGTCCGCGTCTGCGTTTGTCTGTTATATCGTAAAAGTAAATCCCCGTTAACCAGCCACGTAGATACACGCGTCAGATACTTAAGTTCTCGCGGGCCGCATAAAATCACGTGGCGGGCCGGATTCCGCGTCAGATAATTAAGTTCTCGCGGGCCACAAAAAATGACGTGCCGGGCCGGATTTGGCCCGCGGGCCGGGAGTTTGACACCTATGGTCTAAATGAATGAGGAAGTTACTTCCGAAACCAGTGTGACGTATCACTTGAGTACTTTATAGGGAGGAATTACGTCGTCACGTGGAGGTCATGTTCATGACAAATGTATGTATAAGAGTCTCAATGCATCTTGCACCAAGAAGGTTCATTCGTACTTGACGACTCTAATGGTCGGAGGAACGAAATAAAACTTCGTCATACAAAGGAAGAATTTTGTCAGACATTTCTTTGGAAATTGGAGACATTTTTTTTTTTTCTACTTAGAGGCTATATTTATAATAAAGTATCTGACCTAGGTCTGGTTATTAGAGCATCCCATAGATATGGGATAGATGTTTGATAAATTAAAATATATCTCTGACACACATGCCTATTGTTTTGATCTCTTAGGATCTTCACCAGATCTGTTTTACTTACATTTAACATGGACTCCTCTGCTCAGCACCTCAAATAATTAGTATGTGTGTATAATACATCATGTCATTTTTGGAGTAAGAATAAATATGGGATAAAGCAATAAGTCTGAGACACAGCGTACATATTAGTGCTGTGCTTGCCTGGCTTCTTCACAAAATAATGCAGTGATATAACATGTACAATATGCAACAAAAAGACAATTTGAGAGGCCAGTGGTCTAACCCTAACCCCAGAATAAAAAGGTTCTTGCTGATCTTTTTTCAGTATAAAACAATTGAGTATTTAGAGATTGAGCTGGGTAGGCTTTTGTGGTCATTGGTATCAAATGAGAGTATACACATACCTATACTGTAGTTTATTGTCAGGTACATAATACAGTAACAATGGCCAGATTAATGGTGTGCTGCTATTGTTTAACGGTATAGGAGACACTGTTATGTTACCTCTCAAAATTCACAGAAATGCATAAAATGAGCTCGTGTAAATGAAAAATTTTCTGGGGGAGTACCACATTATTGGTGCGGTGGTGTGCTGCTATTGTTTAACGGTATAGGAGACACTGTTATGTTACCTCTTAAAATTCACGGAAATGCATGAAATGTGCTCTTTTTTCTGGGGGAGTACCCCCAGACCCCCCCAACATGAAGTTATATTTGGGATGGGACATCTATGCTGTTACACCACCCAGCAAACGCACAGTTTGGGGGTCCAGCGCATCGTTGCCAGATTTGGTGAGAACCCCCCTTAAATATGTGTCACCTGAAATTGTTAACGTGATGCATGCGCGAGCAGCGAGGGGTGCTATAGCAAGCAACAACAAAAAACAGCTTTATTCTTCGATTTGTGCTTTCCTCTGGTTTGTCTTTCACAAATACCATGGCAACCCAGTTTGACGAGTGTCTCGCTGAGCATGCTCACTCCACACAACTGTGTTTCGCCCACATAGGCTATTTATGACAATTCGTCACCTCATCATTCATAGAGCAGCAATGACGAGGCCTATAATGTGAATATTATTATTCATGGCAGCGTGCACAGCTATTTCTGATTTCTGTCTTTTAAATAATGTGGGATTGCAATTGTGGTTGGAACGAAACGAAAGCACGCGCAGTCGGTTTACAGACGCTCTGATCTGTCCTTGATTTCCCCCTTGAGGGACATAACAACGCACGCTGAGAATGTTCAACCGGGCAGTGCGTTTGCAGTGCGTTTGCAGTGCGTTTGCAGTGCGTTGACCCGGTGTTTTCGTTTGCGTTCACGTATTCGCGTGAGGTATGTTTCCGCCATAAAACATTTCAATGCAGGAAAAACCTGTCCCTGATATAATATAAAACCTAAATTGTACATTAGGAGACAGAAATATGTAAAATGTACAACTGGAACAAAGTCTAATTGATCTGATATTCTGCTAAAACTAATTCTTGATGGCTGAGAAGCCATTCCATGCAGGATGTTTAGAGGAGGATCATCTTGCAAATTAAATAAAAAGCTTCACAAGTCACGTCAAAACAATTTTATTGAAAGAAAAAGAGTTTTCTCTGTTTTAAGGGCAGTATTTTACAATGTACTTGTAAGAGTATTTTAAATTCCAAATCACTAGAGGATTTACAGGAAAATATGACCCAATCCTGGGGATGTCCAGTTTTATAACACCTGTAGAGCATACACAGCCATTTCCTGTGTAAATGTAAAGTTATCATTTAGTATTCCTAAGTGCTCTTTCTTCATCTAATGTAATACTATATTTTTCTTTATGAGCTTTAGATACTAAGAAATCGGGGAGGCCTGGAAGGAAGTCATGCAGTTCACCCGAATACTTAGTCAGGGCATCAATGAAAACATATCCTGTGAAGGGAAGAAGAAACAACATACACTATAATACCTATAATGTTCCCTAATGATGTGGGTATGTGTGTATGGACGACATGTTAGCCAATCTTTGCAAACAAAGTATCTTACACTAACTCTTTTTCAGTTCCATTAGTGTACCTGGGTTAATGTGCTATATGTTCATTTCAAATCTGTTAGCTAGAAAAATGTCCACATTACCTGTGACCATGTTATTGACGGGGTACTGCTGTACACTACAGCACTGGGGAGTTTCTCTCTGAGGTGATGTCAACATGGCAGCTTCTTGGCTTAGATGAAATAATTAAAATGTTTAAGTAAGTAAAATGTTTAAGTGAAAAGGGGCTTGATTACTTTAGATCACAGTAGTTGAGTTACAACAGCAATAGCTACTGCAGTCACACACATCCATATGCATGTCTAAATGATAATCAGTCAATGATCATATCATAATCAATGATAATCAATAAAATATTTATTATTTAATTATAGCCTATGAAGAAAGATGTCACTTATAACTCAGACAACATGTTACTGGTCTAAATTGAGCAAATAAGGACCCCTGGTGGTGAGAGAGGATGATACACTAACTACCCAAAAGCATCAACTGATCTGATGGGTCATAACGTGCATAGAGTGCAATATCCACCTACTGTACCTCTTTGCATCTTCTCCTTTTCCACAGTCATCTTGGGGCCTCAGTGCATCTTCTTCCAATGCCATATTTTTCTTCCTAAAGTTTGCTCTGCCACATGGAACCTGATAAAAACATACTTATTTATATATAGACAGTGCATATTAAGATTATTGAAATATATGTTATTACGAGTGACTAGAAAGTCAATTAAAAAATACATGCTGTGCTTTAACTGAAACTTTACACTACTGAAATAACATTGTTATTTCACAGATTAAGCAATAAGCTTTACTTTATTCTGATTGATCTCTTGCTCCCAGATGAAATGTCCAACCGCCGCTTTTACTTCTGAAATGTGAAAAAAGATAATTAATTGCGCTGCATTGTACTGTGACTACAGAATGACACGTGCAAGTGGGAGTTCTCTGCTAAACATCTGCTGCAGTACACAGCTTTAGTGCAATGGATTGTGCACAAAGTGATTATTAAAAATAACTTTTACAAGAGGAACCAGAGAGAGAGATCAGAGTGAATAACGACTTTCAGTTCATTTGACAATGTGTGTTTTCTCCTCTTCTATGCCTCTAGCTCTATGCTATCCGCCTGATTGGAAAACATCCCCTCAACTGGATTGAACCACTATACCTGTATTTGGGAAGGGAAACTACTGAAAAAATTGCTGACAGGTGGATTAATGAATCATGGGAGGGTAGGCGCCACTTCAAACTGGAGAATAGTGTTGCTCTAAACAACGGCTACCATAAAAAAAAAAGATAATGTCTCAGCTTGAAATTAGTCTTTTCACATAAATCCGTTGAATAGTTGTGAATATTTTCCAGACAAACTCTGCTATAGTGAACAATCGTGTAGTTGTCCTCACCTTTCTGAATGCAGGTTGGAGGGAGCACATAGTGACCGATGGACACAGACTCTGTGCTCTGGGTTTTTTCACAGGTGGCGAGGAACAAACTGTGGAAAACCGTCACCCTGTCCTCTGCATATTCCACACTCCCAAATATCCTAAGAATATGTTACATTATGTTTACCATACAAATGAACGCTCACTGCTTGGCTCTTCTTACAAAAATGTAAAACATTATTTCTTGCCTCTGGATGGGCCACATCTTTCAAGTTATATAAATCACTTGGCATTTAGCATTGAGCACACCTTTGTAAGATTACCCCTAGTAACTTTGGGCTCTAAAGTGGAGTGGCGGCAGTGTAGTATAATGGTTAAGGAACTGGACTTGTAACCGAAAGGTTGCAGGTTCGATTCCCAGATAGGACACTGCCGTTGTATCCTTGAGCAAGGTACTTAACCTGCATTGCTTCAGTATATATCCAGCTGTATGAATGGATAGATGTAATAAGAAGTTCTGGATAAGAGCGTCTGCTAAATGCCTGTAATGTAATGTAAAGACACACCATATCAAGTTATGTAATTTTACCTTATTATATCACATAGCTTGAAATAAGGTAAAATTATATGACCTAATATACATGCAGCATCTAAGGTTACTGCACTACAACTGTGCACATGTACAGTACGGTATAGCGTTTCATTTACAAATCAAACCACCTGCTCAGGGGTACGTTTGTGGTCTTTGAACAGTAGCCTACCGTTGCGTATCAGGACTGGTTGCATTTTCGCTGAATAGATAATCTGCTGTTTTCCAACTAACGATGGTTCCACCTTCTGACACTGAATAAAAAATAAACCAAAAACAAACTTGTAGCAGGCAAATATGACATTTATCATTGTTGTGTTCACATAAGCTTTCAGTTTCAAATACTGATCTGCATTAGACGACCAGTACGAAAATGACCAAGTAGCCTACAACAATTTTAATCTCACAATAAATAAATACAGTTCACCAACTTTCTTATAACCACGAAATTGTAAGGAAAGAAGCAATATTAACTAGGTATGTACCCAGCAAACAGTGCATGTCCCATTTTAGTCCCTCAAAGTAATGATATGACGTTCCCTAGGGATGTCCTAAAAACATTACTAGAACGTTATTACAGTCCTAGGAAGGTCACTGTTAGGTTACAATATGACATTTAATTAGAATTTTTCGGGGACGTTCAAGCAACGTCCCTATCCAGTTATGATATGACGTGCTCATAACATTCATGGGACGTTCCTGCAACGTTTGTTAATGGTTACAATATAACGTAATTTGATTGATTGAAACCTTTATTTCAACAGGGAAGAACATACTGAGACCAAGTCTCTTTCACAGATGTGCCCTGCTTACAATAAACATATACAGTCAATACAGTAGGAAACAAATTAAACAATTACAGTAACAAATTGTTAATCAGTGACAATTACAAGCTACAGTCCCATATGTAACAGCTAATAATTCTTTAAATGTCCGCAGGGGAATAAGGGATGGCAACTTGTTCTGTTTCTGGAAGGAGTTCCAGAGTGTGGGACCCGCAATGCGAAATGCAGAATTTCCCCATTTTGTTCTAGCTCTAGGAATGTTTAATGCTAGCGGTACATGTGAGCTAGTAGGATAGTTCAAAGCATGAAATGAAAGGAGGCTGGATAGATACAGAGGTAGTTTGGCAATGAGAGCTCTATATGTAAATAAGACTCCATGATGTTTTCTCCTGAGCTCAAGGGAGGGCCACTCCAGTTTTTGGTAGAGCAGGCAGTGATGGGTTCTAAACCCTTCGCCGGTAATAAACCTTAAGGCACTATGATAAATTGGGTCAAGGGAATTTAGGATAGTGGCTGAATGTCCTGGGGACCTAATTTTGTTAGCTTGGTAGGCATCTGCTCATTATCGAGCGTTTTATCACGTTAGCTTGAGTTAAATACCTCACCTTAGTTAGATTATACTGATACTTACCCCACAAATGACAAAGCTCCTCACTCACACTGTTTGAAAACCACGCCTTTTTATTTGTAAACATCCCCAGTTTGTAGTTTTCTCTCTTCTAACGTGTTGAATAAACTTGCTAGTCCGCAATAGCTGGCAACAGTGACAAGACAGTAAAAATACGTGCAGTAAGTGCTGGGCTTTATGGCATTGTAAAGCATACCTTAAACTGTAAATATTCTTGCTGGCTGAATATATAACCAGGGAATATATTAATCAAGAACCTTAAAACAATCAATCGTCAAGCTAATTGTCTAGAAATATGTTCTACTTAGTAACTACACCGCGTAGCTAAATTGCTAATGTAACGTGTACTAATTTGGCTAATAACGTCAGCTAATACAGAATTTCAAAACGTATTAGCCATGCTGTTTATTTCCCTAACCATGAACGCCACCGCGTGCCAGTCGCCGCCGTCATCAAAGGTTTGCTGCTCGCGCTGTCAGCAGGTTCGTTTGGACAGGTTGTCAATCGCTGTGGCGCGTGTTCCGTTCTAATGGCGGGATCGAAGGTCCATGTTTAATTACTTCACATTTTCCTTTCAGATGGCGCTGTCCCTCAAATGAGTGTACGTGTTACAAATGTACCGACGCCCCCC
Source organism: Ilyophis sp. 1 JC-2022 (assembly GCA_022702515.1). Lineage (NCBI taxonomy): Eukaryota > Metazoa > Chordata > Actinopteri > Anguilliformes > Synaphobranchidae > Ilyophis > Ilyophis sp. 1 JC-2022. The sequence continues at coordinate 78,034,186 of CM040400.1, read as the reverse complement.
TACAGAATACAATTCTGACTGTTGTATGGAATAGGGATGCTCTGCCACTGAGAAGGGGGAGGCTGCAGACCTGGAGCACAAGCAGATAATATAATATAGGGCCCAGGCAGTTTCACGACCCTGCTGCCACGCATGCGTACAGTAAGCCGTATGAGCCAGCAGACGAGAAGGGGGAGGCAGTTTCCCGACCCAAACCGAAATAACCATATTAAATAGACGGTCGAAACTTAAACATTAATAACTGTCTATAGACGTTTACTAATTGGGTGGTTTTGTGAATTTAGCATTACATTGAGATGGTTTCATGAATTTAAATAGGCTATAAACGTTACATTAAGATATCAGAAACAGTGTAATGGTCACTAGTGATCAAAATATCTGCTGTAGTTATATTCACCGTTGAATATGTTCAATGCTCAATTTTTTCATACATAGCCTACAGATGTTGGTTTCATAAATTTAAATATAAATATTACATTAAAGGGTAACTACACCCACTGTTTCAACCTGTCTCCGCCCACGACATAATTTTCAAAAATACTTCGTTGGGTGAGCGAGGGAGAGGGGTGGGGGCGGAGGAGCTGCCATCTGCATTTGCATAAATTAACGTAGCTGAGACGTAGTGCGTGGAGGGTTGGACCCGAGAAGCACAACTCAGAACAACAGATGTAATAAATACCCGCAAGGGTTTTATTAAGGAAAGTCCAGTAATCGTTGTCTTAGCACAAGCAAAGGTCATACACAAAAAGATCCAGCCAATAAACAAAAGTACAGAGGGAGAAGGCAGTCTCGTCGTCGGTAAGCCAGGCAGTAGTTCGGAACCAGGAAGGCAATCAGCGTGGCAGAGGTACAAAAGAGAGAAGGCAAAAGAATAGTCGAAAAACAAACAGGGTCAGACCGGAGTCCTCGCCGCGTGGCAAAAGTACAAAATCAGCAAACAGGAATCGTGGTCAGGACAGGCAGTGAAAACAAAAGGCTGGCAGTAAACAGGCTTGGATCAAAACAGGAAATCAGAATAAGAATGCTTGACAAAATGCTTAAGAGTGCTAGTGAGGCAACAATTTCGCAAGGACATGACATGAACACTGATCTTATATGCAGGTGTAGACAGGTGCAGACACTTAGCTTGAGAGCAGCAGGAAATTCACAACAGCTTGAGAAAATGACACGTAACGAGGCAATTAGTAAATCATTAGTAGTTAACCTATCCTGACCTAGCGTTAGTAAATTAGTAATTAACATGTACGAGAAACATAAGGTAAACATGAACACATGGTTAGATAGTTAGTATTACCCAATCCTGATCTAATGTTAGTATATTAGTAATTAGACAAGGGAGAATGAAACAATTAGGGAAGCGTGAGTGACAGCAAGAGAAGAAACAGCATGAACGCAAGGCTGCGGAAAAACATGGAAATATGTATGCAAACTAATAAACTATGACAGAACGTGAATACAATTAAGGGCGTGACATAACAATAAACATAAAACATGGCGTGGAACGGTTAGAACCGTAACAGTACCCCCCTCTTAACGACCGACTCCTGGCGGTCCATGGTGCTTATCAGGGTGGTCTCGATGAAAGTCCTTAATGAGGCTGCGGTCCAAGATAAGGCTGGGAGCGATCCAGGAACGCTCCTCTGGACCGTAGCCCTCCCAGTCGACCAGATACTGGAACCCCCGGCCTCGTTTTCGAATGTCCAAAAGTTTTTTCACAGTATAAGCAGGGTGGTTATCAATAATACGGGGGGGAGGGGGAGGGGGATCCGGGGGACACAGAGGGTGGGTGGACACAGGCTTAATACAAGAAACATGAAACGTGGGATGAATTTTAAGGGAAGCAGGGAGTGACAATCTAACAGCAGAGGGGTTGATGATGGAGTCAATCTTGAAGGGGCCAATGAATCGGGGTTGGAGCTTGCGTGACGTGCATTGAAGGGGAATGTCCTTAGTGGAAAGCCACACAGAGTCGCCAGGCTTGTAAGCGGGTGCAGGTGTGCGGTGGCGATCAGCGACACGCCGGTTGCGGTCAGCCGTGCGCAAAAGCGCGGCCCTGGTGTCCTTCCATAGCTTGAGGCACCGGCGCATGTGGGTGGCGAGGGAAGGGACAGCAATCTCAGCCTCTTGGTCGGGAAACAGAGGTGGGAGGTAGCCTAGGGAGATCTCGAATGGGGATTTCCCCGTGGAGGCACAGGGCAATGCGTTGTGCGCATATTCCACCCAGGTGAGCATCTTGCTCCAGACAGACGGGTTCTTGGCGGAGACACAGCGTAATGCAGCTCCGAGGTCTTGGTTAGCCCTCTCCGTCTGGCCATTAGACTGAGGGTGGTAGCCTGAGGTGAGGCTTACCATAGCTCCGAGCGCTGAGCAGAATGCCTTCCAGACCTGGGAGATGAACTGGGGTCCTCGGTCGGAGACGATGTCCGCTGGGATGCCGTGGATCCGGAAAACCTCTTTGACCAGAACGTCAGCGGTTTCTTGGGCGGAGGGCAGTCCTGGCAGGGGAATGAAGTGTGCCGCCTTGCTGAAGCGGTCAACAACGGTGAGAATCGTGGTGTTACCCTCGGACGGTGGAAGTCCAGTAACAAAATCCACACCGATGTGGCTCCAAGGTCGGCTGGGCACAGGCAGCGGCTGAAGAAGTCCCGCCGGGGCTTGATGAGAAGCTTTACTCCTGGCACAGGTGGTACAAGCCTTTACGAACATCCTGGTGTCAGAAGCCATGGAACTCCACCAGAACTTCCGCTTGAGCACTGCCATCGTGCGGGTGAAGCCGGGATGACAAGAAAGTGGCGAGGAGTGGGCCCACTGAAGCACCTGAGTCCGAGCAGTAGAGGGAACATACAGGCGATTACCCGGAACGGCTCTGGGGTCGGGCTCGTTGCGTAGCGCCCTCTGTATGACTGCCTCGATCCTCCACGAGACCGAGGCGATGGTGCAGGAGGCGGGCAGAATGTTCTCAGGTCTCTCTTTCTCCAAACATGAGTCAAATTGCCTGGAAAGGGCATCAGGCTTAATGTTTTTGGAGCCGGGGCGGTAAGTGAGAGAGAAATTAAATCTCCCAAAAAATAGGGACCACCTGGCCTGGCGAGAGTTGAGTCTCTTGGCAGTCTGGAGGTAGGCTAAGTTCTTGTGGTCCGTCCACACCACAAATGGTACTTCGGCCCCCTCCAGCCAGTGTCTCCACTCCTCCAATGCCATTTTGACGGCGAGAAGTTCCCGGTTGCCAACATCATAGTTTTTCTCCGCTGGTGAAAGTTTGTGGGAGAAAAACGCACAGGGGTGCAGCCGGTTGTCAGTGGCGGAGACCTGGGAGAGCACCACTCCCACCCCAGTGTCAGAGGCATCTGCCTCGACCACGAACTGGCGAGTGGGATCAGGGTGAATGAGAATGGGGGCGGAAGCGAACAGTCTCTTAATCTTGCAAAAAGCCCCCTCCGCTTCGGGGCTCCAGCGGAACGGTAAGGCAGTGGACGTGAGCTTGGTGAGGGGTGCGACAACTTGGCTATAGCCCCTGATGAATCTTCTATAAAAGTTGGCGAATCCCAAGAAGCGCTGTAAATGTTTCCGCGTGGCAGGCGTGGGCCAGTCAGTGACCGCCTGAATCTTCTTGGGATCCGCCCTGATCTGTCCCCTCTCTAGAATAAACCCCAGGAACTCCACTGTGTCCGAATGGAAAACGCACTTCTCCGCCTTGACAAATAGTTTGTTCTCCAACAGTCTTTGGAGAACTTGTCTGATGTGGACTTCATGTTCCTGAGGGTTCTTGGAGTAAACCAGGATGTCGTCGAGGTAGACAAATACGTGTCGACCCAATAGGTCTCGTAGCACGTCATTGACCAGGGCTTGGAACACCGCAGGGGCGTTGGTGAGTCCGAATGGCATGACCAGGTATTCAAAGTGTCCGAGAGAGGTGTTGAACGCCGTCTTCCACTCGTCCCCCTCTCGAATACGGACCAGGTGGTAAGCGTTGCGTAGGTCGAGCTTGGTGAAGATGGTGGCTTCATGGAGAGGATGAAAAGCAGAGTCAATGAGGGGTAAAGGATACTTATTCTTGATCGTGATGTTATTAAGTTCTCTGTAGTCAATGCATGGGCGTAGGGAACCGTCCTTCTTCTGGACGAAGAAGAACCCCGCCCCCACGGGTGAAGAGGACGGACGAATCAGCCCATTGGTGAGACAGTCCCGGATGTATCTCTCCATGGCCTCCCTCTCCGGTCTGGAGACCTTGTAGAGACGACTTGATGGTAGTGGTGTGCCAGGCAACAGCTCAATGGCGCAGTCATAGGGTCTGTGTGGGGGCAGAGTCTGAGCCTGCGTCTTGGAGAAGACTGTCTCCATGTCCAGGTAGACCGCAGGCACCGTCTCCAGTGAAGGCTTGGGGGCTTTGGGTGGAGTGGGTAAGTCCTCTGCTGGAGCAGGAGCGGATCGCAGGCATTGTTGGTGGCAATCGCGGGTCCAAGCTTGGATCTGACCTGTCTTCCAGTCGATGATGGGGTTGTGTTTCCTGAGCCATGGTAACCCCAAAATGAGCGGATCGTTGGGAGAGCGGATGACGTGAAACTGGATAATTTCTTGGTGATTGCCGGAGATAATCAGTAGAATGGGTTCGGTGATGTGGGTCATTTGACAGAATGTCTTTCCATCAAGGGACCGAGCATTCAAGGGGTGGGGCAATGGAAGGGTGGGAATGTTCATGTCCTTGACCATCACCTCATCAATCAAATCGAGGTCCGCTCCGGAGTCCATCAGCGTTCTGACCTCGATCTCTCTCCCTGGCAACATGATCAAGGCCATGAGGGTCTGGCGAGAGTCATCTCCGCTGGTCTTCTCCGGGTAGGTCAGGGATCCAATCCGAAGTGGGGCATCGGCGTCTGACTTCTTGGAGCGAAGTCTGCACTGCTGTAGAGTATGCCCAAGCTTGCCGCAGTAGAAGCATGACCCAGTCTCTTTACGGCGTTTCCGCTCCTCCGACGAGACTCTCACCCCAGTGCATGAGAGATCCATGAGCTCGGCCTCCTCCACTGGTCCCTCTCTGGGTCGAGGACTTGACCATCGTCTGGGGTAGGGCTGGCCGGCCGGAACTTGCCTCTCGTGGTGGCGTTGTCTGGAGCGGTTGTCCAGGCGAATGGCGGCACGAACGAGTTCATCAAGTTGCGTGATGGGTTTTTGATGTGCCAGCTCGTCCTGCAGAGTCTCACTGAGACTGGCCCGGAACAGATCGGCAAGAGCCTCCTTGTTCCAGTGGGTAGCAGCGGCGATGGTGCGGAACTCAATCGAATGATCCGCGGCGCTGTTCTTGCCTTGGCGGAGGGTGATCAGGCGTTGAGAGGGTTCTTGATCGCTAGACGCGTGTTGGAACACTTTGCGAATCTCCTGGGAAAATGCCGCGTAGCGAGAGGGAAGTGACCCACTGGACCATACAGCTGTGGCCCAGTCCAGGGCTCTGCCCTTCAGCAATCCCATCACGTATCCAATCCGCCGCTCGTCGTCCTGGTAGGTCTGTGGTTGCTGCCGGAACACAAAGTCACACTGGAGGAGGTTCTCCGCCGAACCTCTCCGGGGGGGGTTGCTGTGGCTCCCGGAATTGCCAGGTTCCCGTGGCGTTGAACAGGGGTGATGCAGGCGTGCTGACAGGCTGTTCTGTGGGACGTGGCTGGACAGCAATGATGAGTCTCCTCATCTCCTGGCACAGCTCTCTCATCTCCCGGCGTAGAGAGGAGATTACATTACATTACATTATAAGCATTTAGCAGACGCTCTTACCCAGAGCGACTTACACAGCATTTATTTTTTGCATTTATACATTGTATCCATTAATACAGCTGGATATATACTGAAGCAATGCGGGTGAAGTACCTTGCTCAAGGGTACAACGGCAGTGTCCGACCTGGGAATCGAACCTGCAACCTTTTGGTTACAAACCCAGTTCCTTAACCATTATACCACACTGCCGCCCACGATCTCCTGGGTGTGCTCCTGCACGATGGCACCTTGTTCCACGAGTGCGTGGTGCATTGCGGATGAGTCGGCAGGGTCCATGTTGGCGAAATTGTTCTGAGACGTAGTGCGTGGAGGGTTGGACCCGAGAAGCACAACTCAGAACAACAGATGTAATAAATACCCGCAAGGGTTTTATTAAGGAAAGTCCAGTAATCGTTGTCTTAGCACAAGCAAAGGTCATACACAAAAAGATCCAGCCAATAAACAAAAGTACCGAGGGAGAAGGCAGTCTCGTCGTCGGTAAGCCAGGCAGTAGTTCGGAACCAGGAAGGCAATCAGCGTGGCAGAGGTACAAAAGGGAGAAGGCAAAAGAATAGTCGAAAAACAAACAGGGTCAGACCGGAGTCCTCGCCGCGTGGCAAAAGTACAAAATCAGCAAACAGGAATCGTGGTCAGGACAGGCAGTGAAAACAAAAGGCTGGCAGTAAACAGGCTTGGATCAAAACAGGAAATCAGAATAAGAATGCTTGACAAAATGCTTAAGAGTGCTAGTGAGGCAACAATTTCGCAAGGACATGACATGAACACTGATCTTATATGCAGGTGTAGACAGGTGCAGACACTTAGCTTGAGAGCAGCAGGAAATTCACAACAGCTTGAGAAAATGACACGTAACGAGGCAATTAGTAAATCATTAGTAGTTAACCTATCCTGACCTAGCGTTAGTAAATTAGTAATTAACATGTACGAGAAACATAAGGTAAACATGAACACATGGTTAGATAGTTAGTATTACCCAATCCTGATCTAATGTTAGTAATTAGACAAGGGAGAATGAAACAATTAGGGAAGCGTGAGTGACAGCAAGAGAAGAAACAGCATGAACGCAAGGCTGCGGAAAAACATGGAAATATGTATGCAAACTAATAAACTATGACAGAACGTGAATACAATTAAGGGCGTGACATAACAATAAACATAAAACATGGCGTGGAACGGTTAGAACCGTAACAGTAGCTACATTATACAAATAATTACGTATAACTCGGATCAAACTAGAATCACGTCAAATATGAATCAAGATTCAGCAACTGCATGGCTTATTTCTCACCTCAAATATCTTCAGAAACATATTTTAGTGGACTATTTAGGTGGAATAAGAGAGTTTATGAACAGGACGCAATGTTGTTCCTGTTTAAAAACGTGGAGCCGAAACGAAAGTAATGTAGTGGGTCTAACCAATCAGTTGCCGGCTGTTTCCATTGTGGGTGACATCAATTATTCATATGACGTAAAGGTACCTCCAAAGAGGTACTCTGACATCACGATTGGGGTGGGGGCAGTGTGTGGAGCAGAAAGGAAATTTCAACCGTTGGGGGCAGCACAAAGACTCTTTTTTACTAGTTTCTCCCGATTTATGTTATTATTTCAGAATTATTGAAATAACGGAATGGATGAATAAGTTTCATTATAAGGTAGGCATACAAGCATGTTTACAGATTTTAAAAAAGTGATCTAGGGTGTAGCTATCAGATAGACAATTTAGTGATATGCACTAGGCTACTGATTAAAATGTCTGCTTTAGTTATACATAGTTGGCTCCCATACATAGCCTACATAGGCTACAGGAGACAATTGAATTGAAGTGCAATTGAATTTAGTGTTTTTGTGAATTTAAAAATAAATGTTACATGAATATATAATAACAAAATAGTTGGATCAGATGAACAATGTAATGATATGCACTACCAAATAAAATATCTGCTGTAGCCTAATTATATTCACTGTTGGTTTTAATATATACAGGAGTGCAATTGAGTGATATGTTGTTGTTAGATTTTTAAAATATTTGCCAGTGTAATTTAAAAGTTTCTTTTTTAAAGCATTTTGCAATAGGGGGGTCCCAGCCAGAGGCTACGGCTATTTGGGGGTCCTTGGCATAGAAAAGTTTGGGAACCCCTGCTCTATCGGATTTTCCGTGTTCCACTCCGATTTTTCGTTTCACTCCTGCACTTATTGTTTTCACCTGTTCATTGTTTCCGCCGACTATTTATTCTTTGCGTCTTCCCTCCGTTTCGGAGCTTCTATGTTATTTTCTCATAACATACAAGCCGGTAAGTAAATAATTTAAGTGCTTGCTATCGACCGTTTTCCTTCGGTAAACACGGGACTTTGATACGCAGTACATCTAGGAATTAGCCTCTATGTCCCCTATCTGGTAGTGAGAGTTTAGAGTATGCTTCTGTTAGTTTGTTTGTTTTGACCGATACTGCCAGGTTGCTTTCCTTGTCGATTGTTTAATTTACCTCGTAAATTCCTCTCGTGCCGAGAGGAGAGGTTTTTGTTTCTTTATTATTTTCCCTCACCGACCCCTGGTCACTTCGCCCGTTTAGTCGGGTCGCTTTCTGTTCTCCCACTTTTCAGTCTTTTTATACGCTCTCTAAGTGAGAGTAGGAGCTTTTCTGTTTCTCCTTATTTTCCTCTCCCTCCTAACGGAGTCCGCTCTGTTCTACTGGTGTCTCTTATGAGACACTTTTTCTGAAACCATTTTCTGTCGCATCTGGTCCTCCGCACCAAACACCTTTACACTGTTAAGAAAAAGCGAACTTTTTTTTGAGCAAAAATGTATTTATTAAAATAACTTGACCTTGAACTTGACCTGCCATTATAAAATGGGAATGAAAAGCAAGCCACGAAAATAAGAAAACATCCAATCACAATAGAGAGGGTAAAAAAACAAAACAAACAATAAAGAACACAGGCAGAAACCTTCCTAAAGTGAGTGCTCCTTCCTCAAAATCTGAAGCCATATGAGTTTTAAACAAATTAGTCACATTTCAGTCTCTGCTATTATAATAATATAAGACAAAAATAAAACATCCTACAATTTAAACAATGGACAGAAATCCCACTGAAAGATTTAAATTGGAATTCTGTAAGAACATATTAACAGTTGACAGAGATGCTCCAGATAATGCCTGTAGAGTAGAGTTGGGAATCTTCAGTCACAAAACAAACTTATTTGTTATCAGATAGAAACAGAACTAAAAACAATGGATAACAAAACAAAATTAATACATTGAATAATGGCTGCACAAAATAAATTGCATTAACAAATTGGAATGTTATCGATCATTAAATAGAAAATATACCATAGCACAATACATGTGTATATACATGTATATATATACATGTATATATATATATATATATATATATATATATACACACACACAGGTGCAGCTCAAAAAATTAGAATATCGTGAAAAAGTTCAATATTTTTTGTCACTCATGTCAGAAAGTGAAACTCATATATTATATAGATTCATTACACATAGAGTGAACTATTTCAAGCCTTTATTTCTTGTAATTTGGATGATTATGGCTTACAGCTAATGAAAACCCAAATTTAGTGTCTCAGAAAATTAGAATATTACATAAGATCAATAAAAAAGGATATTTTAAACAGAAATGTCAGCCTTCTGAAAAGTATGTTCATTTCTATGCACTCAATACTTGCTTGGGGCTCCTTTTGCATGAATTACTGCATCAATGCGGCGTGGCATGGAGGCGATCAGCCTGTGGCACTGCTGAGATGTAATGGAAGCCCAGGTTGCTTTGATAGCGGCCTTCAGGTCGTCTGCATTGTTGGGTCTGGTGTCTCATCGTCCTCTTGACAATACCCCATAGATTCTCTATGGGGTTCAGGTCAGGCGAGTTTGCTGGCCAATCAAGCACAGTAATACCATGGTCATTGAACCAGCTTTTGGTACTTTTGGCAGTGTGGGCAGGTGCCAAGTCCTGCTGGAAAATGAAATCAGCATCTCCATAAAGCTTGTCAGCAGAAGGAAGCATGAAGTGCTCTAAAATGTCCTGGTAGATGGCTGCGTTGACTGTGGACTTCAGAAAACACAGTGGACCAACACCAGCAGATGACATGGCACCCCAAATCATCACTGACTGTGGAAACTTCACACTGGACTTCAAGCAATGTGGATTCTGTGCCTCTCCACTCTTCCTCCAGACTCTGGGATCTTGATTTCCAAATGAAATGCTAAATTTACTTTCATCTGAAAAGAGGACTTTGGACCACTGAGCAACAGTCCAGTTCTTATTCTCCTTAGCCCAGGTAAGACGCTTCTGAAGTTGTCTCTGGTTCAGGAGTGGCTTGACACGAGGAATGCGACATTTGTAGCCCATGTCCTGGATTCGTCTGTGCGTGGTGGCTCTTGATGCACTGACTCCAGCCTCAGTACACTCCTTGTGAAGCTCCCCCAAATTCTTGAATGGATTTTGCTTGACAATCCTCTCAAGGCTGCGCTTATCCCTGTTGCTTGCGCACCTTTTCCTACCACACTTTTTCCTTCCACTCAACTTTCTATGAATATGCTTGGATACAGCACTCTGTGAACAACCAGCTTCTTTAGCAATGACCTTTTGTGTCTTACCCTCCTTGTGGAGGGTGTCAATGACTGTCTTCTGGACATTTGTCAAGTCAGCAGTCTTCCCCATGATTGTGTAGCCTACTGAACCAGACTGAGAGACCATTTAAAGGCTCAGGAAACCTTTGCAGGTGTTTTGAGTTAATTAGCTGATTAGAGTGTGACACCATGAGTTTCCAATATTGAACTTTTTCACAATATTCTAATTTTCTGAGACACTGAATTTGGGTTTTCATTAGCTGTAAGCCATAATCATCAAAATTACAAGAAATAAAGGCTTGAAATATTTCACTCGATGTGTAATGAATCTATATAATATATGAGTTTCACTTTCTGAAATGAGTGACAAAAAATATTGAACTTTTTCACGATATTCAAATTTTTTGAGCTGCACCTGATATATACAGTGCATAAGGAACGTTTTACACATTTTGTTATGTTTCAGACTCATCTTAAAATTGATTCAATACATTTTTTTTATCATCAATCTACACTTAATAACCCATAATGACAAAATTAAAACATGTTTTTTGAAATTTTTGCTAATTTATTAAAAATCAAAAACAGAAATTTCTAATTTACATAAGTATTCATACTAGGGATGCAAATTTAAAGGAATTTCCTTAATCGATAGTTGATAACCTTAACAAACAATAGTCGATTAATTGATAACATAAAAGCTAAATATAGCTTATGATATACAGAATACAAAATGCATGTTATATTCCTCAATCAAAGATTTATTGTAACATTTGAGAAACAGGCATTATTGTAGCGTAACAAAAATAGAATATGAAGGCGTGTATAGGCTACTTCAACAGAAAATAAATTGCGCTCCGTCTCATCTGTTGCAAGCGAAACCGTTGCTCCGCTAGCCGCTAGCAGCATTAACATAATCTCTCTTGAAATGGAAAGGCGACAGTTAAACTAGTAGTGATTTGAAATCTTATCGATTAAATTCTTATTAGCAATTAATCGATAGTCGATTAATTGTTAACATCCCTAATTCATACCCTTATGACTTACAGCCATTTAGCCAGCCATGTGTTCCATACTGTACCAGTGTAATTTACAGCTGAGTCTAGTCCCACCCCCAAATTCCCATAGAGATCAATTCAAATGCAGAGAGGTTATTGTATTGCTTGTAATAGTATCTGAAAATAAGATATCGAGAGTCTCTTCAAGTTGATGGGTCACAGACTTCAGGAAGTAACAGCATGCAAAGGATAAGTGACCAAATATGAAATATGATACTTTAAAAATACCGTAAAGCAAAGGGTATCAATACTTATGTAAATCAGAGATTTCAGTTTTGGATTTTTAATAAATTTGCAAAAAAAATTTAAAACATGTTTTCACTTTGTCATTATGGGTTATTAAGTGTAGATTGATGTGGGAAAAAAATTACTTAATCAATTTTAAGATGAGTCTGAAACGTGTTTAAGATGAGTCTCAAAATGTGTAAAACTTGAAAGGGTCTGAAAACTTTCTGTATGCACGGTATATGTGCCTCCAACAGCCTTCAACAGAAGTATATAAATGTTAATGATTTGCTAAATTGTCATTGTAGAGCGTACACAGGTAGGTGAATGTATTTATCTATAAGGAGGCTTGTGTGTGGAGTGTCAAGATATCTTTAGTCATTTGTATTCTGACTGGTTTCTTATGAATTTATTTTATTTTGCCTTATTTTGTTTTAAGTTTTACACCAACAGCGGATACTGGTATGTATTTGTTTTCTTTTTCGTTCCACAGGTTTGCTTTCTTAAATTACAAACATTATAACCTATGTTCTTTGTGTTAAAGATGGCAGTAGGGATTAAATAAAACACATTTTGTCACGAAAGGAACATATAAAAAGGCTAGTTTTCATAGAGCCTGTCAAACATCTGATAGTAATATCAGGAAAAACTATAGTGTTGTGCTGGTGTTTGTGATTTCTCTTTCCTGTTTCACTTTTGTAGAATAAAGAGGACTGCTGGACCCTCGTCTGCTTCTTCTTGGCTTTGTCTGCCTTATTTTATCATAACTTTGCTTTAATTTGTTCATGTTGGATTGGACATTTTAACTCTGAAATTTAAAAGGTAAAACTGACTTTCCTTTTCCTCTTCATTTGGAGCAGGGCTAGCTAGCAAATTATATATTTTATAATGTATTTCATATTTAGCCAATGGGTTTTCCTCACTCTCACAAGCAAAATGTAGAGTAATAAAGTAATTATTAGTGTACCAGCTTGCTTGCTCTTATTATCCTTTAGTTAACGCTAATGTAATATACAGGTGCAGCTCAAAAAATTTTAATATCGTGAAAAAGTTCAATATTTTTTGTCACTCATTTCAGAAAGTGAAACTCATATATTATATAGATTCATTCACAGAGTGAAATATTTCAAGCCTTTATTTCTTGTAATTTTGATGATTATGGCTTACAGCTAATGAAACCCAAAATTCAGAATATTTTGCTTTCACATATTTTTAAAGTATCATATTTAATATTTGGTCGCATATCCTTTGCATGCTGTTACTTCCTGAAGTCTGTGACCAATCAACATCAAAACCTTATTTTCAGGTACTGTTACAAGCGACACTATAATCTCTCTGCATTTGAATGGATCTCTATGGGAATTGGGGGGGTGAGACTAGATTCAGCTGTAAATTACACTGGTACAGTATGGAACACATGGCTGGCTAAATGGCTGTAAGTCATCAAGGGTCTGAGCTATCGAACGAGCCCCAAACCATCACTCTGTTGCCAGATATGGAGTAGATGTGGATGGATCACTGCAAGGGTTATTTCTCCTGACTAATTTTCCTATAGAACTCTATGAGGAAAAAAGTCAGGAGAAACAACCCTTAAAGGGATCTATCCACATCTACTCCATATCTGGCCGTAGAGTGATGGTTTGGGGCTTGTTTGATACCAAATATTAAATATGATACTTTAAAAATATGTTAAAGCAAAATATTCTAATTTTCTGAGACACTGAATTTTGGGTTTCATTAGCTCTAAGCCATAATCATCAAAATTACAAGAAATAAAGGCTTGAAATATTTCACTCTATGTGTAATGAATCTATATAATATATGAGTTTCACTTTCTGAAATGAGTGACAAAAATTATTGAACTTTTTCACGATATTCTAATTTTTTGAGCTGCACCCGTACTCTAATTCTGGGAGTGATGGACATACCTATCCATGCTACAGGTAGCTAGATTAACTTCATGCAATGGTTGAAAACTGTCTTTGCTTCCCATTTCTTCTAACTCTAATTATTTATTCAAGTCAATTCCTGATTATACCATTAGAGGCATCAAATTCTTTAAAATATATAGAAAAAATTGGTTTAAGGATATGTTTACCAATCTCCAGTTTAGCGTGAGAGACTAGTATATTACTCTATCTTATCTATTTAGGACAGGCAGGAGTGTCGGAAGTTAATTATTTACAGAGTCCAGAATTATTAACCATCTTCTGTTCTGGGTTTCATATTCAAGCAAACTGAAGAGACTGCAAGTTGAGAAAGTTAAACATCATAAATAACACACTGTATGAAAAATAAAGAAGTTTTCATTTTCAGAATGAAAACTCTAATGTAGTTTTACACAGGGAATATACACCTAATTTAACTAGAGGCTGGACAAGCACTTTACATCATGCTAGTTTGGGATTGTTTTTACGCTGAAATGTTTATTAAATGTCTCAGACAATGGCATGTGTTTTGTCTATTTGAGCAGTGAGGAAATACGTTTCTAGAGAACACAACCATTTCCATCCCTCTCAGCAGGTCGGCTGCTGGATTCAAAAGCAGAGCGGATTCTAAAACGATAAATTATAAATATAATAGAAACATTTTGTAAACGGGTCTGTGCTGTTTTGGGCAAGTACAATGCCCTTTCCCACACTGGTGTTATGATCCCTTGATTCTAATAGTCTGGTGTTTCTCTGGTCATTACAGACTTTGTCAGTGGCTGTGAGCTCCCCCAGAATTCTCTGCACCATGGCGGAAGCTGCACTTAAGAATGTTGCAAACGCTGCGCTGGCTGAAGCCACTAAGCAGGCTGTCAGCTCAGTCAGCTCAGCCGCTAGAAGTGTCATCATTCATCTGTCCAACAACTCCTCAGACATCCTGACGAATCCACAGTGAGTTCATTATAACTGTAAATAGACGCAATGATCTGTAAACAGAAATAGCATTAAGGCAACTTTGTTAATTTGCTCTTTGGGCATTTTTGACTCATGTCGTAGGGCTGCAGTCCAATTAGTGTATTTTCCCCCATAGTCCTACACTCTTATGGTAAGAACAATCAGTGCTTGTCCAATTTGTCCAACAATCCAATTTATTTTTGGATTTTCTTTGGGAAGAATCTGCAGTCTCTCTCTCTCTCTCTCTCTCTCTCTCAATTCAATTCAAATGTGCTTTATTTGCATGACAAGTAAACTTGTGTTGCACAAGCATTGATACATAAATGACAGACAATAACACTCCCCATATCCAAGAAGGATGAGGGAAAAAACAAAACCTGAACAACAACCCCCCCACCAATATATACATAATCCCAGGTCAAAAGACATTTAGTCTATAATGTAATACTTAGAAACCCTGGCAGTATTAAAATGAACACACAATTAGTCCACATCCTCTCTTAAACGATGGCAGGCAGAGATGTAATGAGCCATTTCTATTGTGGCATCCTCTTCTCCCAGAACTACTTTTAATTTATTTGATTCTGATTGTTCAAATTGGTAAATTTGCGCATTGAATTTAGAAAAATATTGGTTTCGAATTAAGAGGAACTTGGGGCAGTAGAGTAAAAAGTGGGCCTCTGTCTCCACCTCTGCCAGGTTGCAGTGAGCACACAGCCTGTTCTCTTTTGGCAGCCATGTTTTTTTGTGGCGACCAGTTTCAACGGCAAGGCTGTGGTCACTGAGTCTGTACATTGTTAATGTGTGTCTTTGTTTTGGGTTTTTTACTTGTGTCAGGTATTCAGAAAGGGAGTAATTTCGACCTAGGGTGCGGTAAATTTCCAATTTATTGTTTAATTTAGTTTCTTCATGCCAATTGTCAATGTACAGATTTTTGTTGATCTTGTCAAATTTTTTTAATGCTGTGGTTGTAGCATTTTCTTCTAATTGTTTATTGATGGCCAGTTGTCCGAGGGGGTCCCTCTCTGGGTAGAGCTGGTTGCTTTTCAGTGCCTTGTGCTGGTAGCAGTGTGGGTCAGCCTGATTCAGATGAACCCAGAATTTCAGTGCTCTTTTTTCAATTGGCAGCAGGAGGGGGAAGCGGCCTAATTCCGCCCTGCACGCATTATTTGGGGCATTTCTGTGGACATGCAATACAGTTTTGCAAAACTCCAGGTGAAATTTTTCTATTTGATTTTCATCCCATTTTTTGTTTTTGTTGCACAATAGAGGGCCCCACACTTCACTCCCATAAAGGAGAATGGGCTGGATAATGCAGTCAAATATTTTTAGCCAGATCTTTATAGGGGGATTGAATTTGGAAATAGTTTTTTTAATTGCATAGTAGGCCCTGCGTGCTTTGTCCCTTAATGCATTTATTGCCATTTCGAAATTCCCTGAAGCACTAATCACCAGACCCAGGTAAGTGTAGCTGGTGGTGTGCTCCAGGGTGTGGGCTCCTAGGGTAAATTGGTACCTGTTTCCCTGTGATCTGGATTTTTTCTGGAAGACCATAACTCTGGTTTTTTCCAGATTTACTGCCAGTGCCCAGGTCTGACAGAATTTCTCTAGGTATGACAGGCTCTGCTGTAACCCCTGTTCTGTGGGTGACAGCAGAACCAGGTCATCCGCATAGAGTAAAAATTTAATTTCTTTATCGTGTAGAGTGAGTCCAGGAGCAGCAGACTGTTCCAACTGTAAAGCCAATGCATTAATGTAAATGTTGAAGAGTGTTGGGCTCAGACTGCAGCCCTGTCTCACTCCACGCCCCTGAGTGAAGAATTCAGTTCTTTTATTTCCAATTCTGGTACTGCACTTATTCTCTGTGTACATTGATTTTATGATGTCATAGACTTTACCCCCTACACCACTTTGTAAGATTTTTAAAAATAGTCCATCGTGCCAAATTGAATCAAATGCTTTTTTGAAATCAACAAAACATGCAAATATTTTTCCTTTGTTCTTTTGGTGGACATGCCTGTTTATGAGTGTGTGTAGGGTGTAAATATGGTCAGAGGTGCGATGATTTGGTAAAAAGCCAATCTGACTCTTACTCAAGACATTGTGTTCCTTAAGGAAGGCCAGTATCCGGGCATTAATTATACTGCAGAAAACCTTCCCCAGATTACTGCTCACACAGATGCCTCGATAGTTGTTTGGGTCAAATTTATCTCCACTTTTAAATATAGGGGTAATCAAGCCTTGGTTCCAGATCCCAGGGAAACACCCAGTATTAAGTGCTAAATTAAATATTTTGAGGATGGCCTCATGTACTTTAGAGCTGCCATGTTTTAACATCTCACTGCAGATACCATCAGGCCCACATGCTTTTCTGGCCTTCAGGGCCTGTAGTTTGCTTTTTAACTCCTGCAGAGTAATTAAAGTGTCTAAAGGGTTTTGATAGTCTTTAATAGTTATTTCTAAGTCTTTCAGTTGTTTGTATATTGAGGTCTGATTGGAATTAAATGTTTCTTTTTCAGGTTTTTGATAAAGCTCTGTAAAGTGTTTTTTCCAGATATTGCCATTCTGTATTGTCAATTTTTCCCTAGTGTTTGACGAATTTAGTTTTTTCCACAAATCCCAAAATGTGTTTTGATTAATTGCGTTTTCAATTTTGTCGATTTCTTTTGACATATATTGCTGTTTTTTCTTTCTGAGGAGCTGTTTGTATAGTTTCAGGGCCTGGTGGTATCTGAGGCGTCCTTCCATGTCACTTGGCTCCCTGTGTTTATGGTTGGACAGCTGTCTCAGCTGCTTCCTAGCCATAAGACATTCTGTATCAAACCATTTTTCTCTTGGTTGATTCTTATTTTTTGATCTTTTTTTCATGTTTGAAAGTTTTAGGTTTGATTTTATTGCCAATTTAACAAATATATGATTTACATTTTTGGTTGCCAGGTTTAAGCCCTCATTGTTGCTTGGGTACTGTGTTTTCTGGAAGGAATTCAGCATGTCGCCTATTTCAGTACTGCTCAGTGCTGCCTGGTATTCTGCAGTACTGGTCTGGCCCCACCTGTATGTGGGCTCTAAGTTGAACAGTTTTGCTGTCGGGTGATCTTTCAGAGCCCGTTCTGTTTTTTTCAGGTATAGAGTTACCTGGCTGTGGTCAGAGAGGGGTGTTTGCGGTATGACAATAAATGCATTAATACATTCTGGGTCCATGTCTGTAATGGCGTAGTCAACCACACTGCTACCCAGCACTGAGCTATATGTGTATTTCCCCAGAGAGTCCCCCCTGGTCCTTCCATTAACAATGTACAGACCCAGGCCTTTACAGAGGTGTAGTATCTGCTTGCCATTTTTATTCACCACACTGTCATAGCTCTGCCTTTGTGTGGTGACCTGTGTGTGGCACAAAGGGGTTTGGCTACAAAAATGGAGATTTCCTTCTGCACTGACATAGTCAATCTCTCTGCCTGTTCTGGCATTGAGATCTCCCATTATCAGTACAGAGCCTAATTGTTGGAAATGGAGGATTTCAGATTGGAGATTTTGATAAATGTTTTCTATATAGTATGGTGATTCAGATGGGGGGATGTAGATTGCACATAGATAGATGTCTAATTGTTTGTTTATTATTTCTTTTTTAATTTGGATCCAAATGTGTGTCTGACCTCTCTTTTGTGGCAAAATATAATTATGGAGTTCCCCTTTGTACCAGATGATAATGCCCCCTGAGTCCCTGCCACCTTTAGCATGGGGGTGTTTTACAGAGGGCACTATCAGCTCTCTATAATAAAGTGGAGGGTGTGTTGGTACATCTCCACGGCACCATGTTTCCTGGAGAATAATAATATCAGAACTATTTACAAAATTTACAAAGTCAGGGTCTGTGCTCTTCAGGCCAAAGGTGGAAGAGTACAGGCCCTGGATATTCCAACTACTGATTTTAAAAGATGACATTGTTGATATCAATTATATTTCACAAGAAAGATGTTTGATTTGTGGTCAATCTATTTTACTACATATTATGTTATATTTATGTATTTTAACATTGAACATTGAATAAATGCAATATATATATATATATATTTTTTAAATCAAATGTAAACTATAGCCAACATATGTGCAATAGTTTAACTGATTAGTTTAGTGCAGATAAAGTTGAGCATGTCCCTTATCTGACTCAGTTCCCCAGGTGCTCTGTTTCCGGCTCCTGCTGTCACTGCAGCGTAGCTGATTGGCTGGGCTGGGCGTTGCTGCAGGTTCAACACGCTGCCAGTGTTGCGCTGCATGGGCGGGCGGGGGCTGGGAGTTGCGTGGGGGGGAGGGGGTCGGCGGTGGATGGCTGGATGTCTGTTGTCGCTGTAGTTGCTGGTGGAGGTCCTGCCCAGTGCAGTGTCCTTTAGGACCCTAGCGAACATCTTCACCCCCTCCTTGTTGAGGTGCACCTGGTCGTATAGGTGGTAATGCCGGATGTCATGGTGGTGAGCCAGGTGGACGTTTGGCAGCAGGGCACAGCCTCGGGATACCTCTGCATTGATGCTGTGGATGACTCGCTGTGGCACGTCTGTTCTGGGCAGCAGGGTGGAGATGGTCACTTTGGCTGCTGGGTACTCGTGAGTGGCTTTAGCTGCCACCTGTCTCAGGGCCTTGGCTACGTCAATCCTGCGTGTGCTCAGGTCGTTGGTCCCCGTATGGATCAGGATATGTTTGGCATGTCCTAGTCTCTGCTCTGACAGCAGTTCCAGGGCAGTTTGTGTCGTTGGGCAGCGAAGCTTTATGACTTTTCTCCCAGGGAATAGCCGGCTTTCATTGAGGTATTTTCCATTGGAGTCACACAGAATTATGACCTCAGCCTCACTGTACTGTCCTGTGGGTCTGTTGGTTTTGGGAGTGTTCGGACTGAGGGTGTTGGTGTGTGTGTCTGCATGAGGAGGGGTAGACTGTGTGTCAGTGATAGGGGGGGTGGGGTCTGTGTCAGTTTTAGAAGGGGTAGTACGAGTGTGTGTCTGAGTGCAGAGGGTGCTGGTGTGTGTGGGTGGGGCAGTGTGTGTGTTAGCACTGGGGGAGGTAGTGTGTGTGTGTATTGCTTGGAGTTGGATGTTGTGCAGTGTGTGTTTGAGTCCCTCCATGTCTCTCTGCAGGCTGTGGCTGTGCTGGTCAGCCTTGGTCAGCTCCTCTTTCACTCTGTGGAGCTCTGTCCTTAAGGCCTGGTTGTCCTCCTCCAGGTGTCTCATAGCAGATCGCAGTTCCTGCATCTCACACCTGTGCTGTCTGAGGAGGCTGGCTACCTCACTGTTAGCCTGCTGTGAGTGGCTGCTACAGTTAGCCAGAGTGTCCTCTCTGAACTGAGTGAACTCCTGCTCCAGCACTGCCAGGCTGTCTCTCAGGGTCCTGATGCTGCTGTACACTTTGGGGGAGCTGGGGGTACAGTGGGCAGGAGGAGGTGCTTCACTGGCAGGGGCGCTGTTGGGTTCAGGCTCTGGCTCAAGGGTCTTGTACTCTGGCTCTTGTTTGTGTTTCTCTGCCTGTTTTTTGAGGGGCTGGAAGCCGAGTTCAAACTGTCCTAGACTGGCCTCTGTCCCCTGTACCATGACTGTGCCAGTGTGGTATATGTTTACAGTTAGAATGGCACTGCTACTGTCTGAGTCCTCAAGTACAGAGATCTGTCTGCCTTTGCTGATGCCGTTCTTTTTAATGTGTGGATAGGTCTGGCAGAGAGCTGTGTGCCAGGCAGTGGGGTACTGTGTGTAGAACAGCACATTGCACCTGACCCTGTTCTCTTCTGGCCCAGTGTAATCCGACACCAGGGTCTCTGGGAAACTCCTCAGGACTTTGTCTTTGTGTAGTTTTCTGGCTCTAGCTGACTGAATATGCTCAGGGTATTGGATTTCAAACCCCTGTGCTGGCTGAGCTGTGAGTTCTGATTGGCTGGCTGGAGTTGAGATTGATACATTTGTTGCTGCTGCTGGCTCAGGCCCAACTGTCATTTCAACTGTCACTTTGCTGTCTCCCTTCATGGCTAATTTTAACTAGCCTTTTTAGAAATTCTAATGATTAATTTAAAAAGTTTTTAAAAATTAATAAAAATAAATCAACAAAAGTAATAGTATGGATTTCCAGCAGCTTACCTTCACTGCCTCACTGTTTAGACTGTTTCCACTGTCTAATCCTCCTGTCTCAAGTCCTTGATTTCCTCTGTTTCCGTTTTAACCCTTTTTAAAAGGTATTTTTGGTTTTTTTTTTTATTCAAAATGTCTTCATGTTCTTCTCTTATTATTCATAAACGTTTATGTACATTTTTTGATCATAAACCAAACATCCTTCTGCAAATATTTTTGAAAAGTTCAAGAAATTTTAGGAGCTCATCTTATCTCTCTGTCTCTGTCTCTGTCTCTGTCTCTCTCTCTCTGTCTCTGTCTCTCTCTCTGTGTCTCTCTCTCTCTCAATTCAATTTCAATTTTTCAATTTGAAGGTGCTTTATTGGCATGACATACACTGTGTTGCCAAAGCAAATGTTACAAATAACAACAATAATAACAGTAACAATAATCAATAAATAAATAAGAATTCAACTCAACTTGTTAGCAAATATACACATAAAACATAAACATTATACACATACTGGTGTTGTGTTTCTGCGTCGATGGCAAGTTGCTATATATAAAGCAGCTAGTGGGGCTGTGTGTCCTTCACCCAGTAAAATTGGTAACCTTTCTTCATCTGAAAGGTTGGCAAAATTTGGAAGTATTGTTTCTGTTTTTTTAAAGAAATCATTCCGAATTTCCCTATATTTATGGCAGTGTAGAAGGAAGTGTATCTGTCTCAACCTCCCCTGTCTCACAGTGATCACATGTCCTCTCCTCTTTGGGGCGCCAGGTTTGTTTGTGTCTTCCTGTTTCAATGGCCAGGCTGTGATCACTTAGTCTGTATTTGGTAAGGATCTGTCTCTGCTTTATATCCCTGACAGTGGAGAGATATTCTGCCAATTTGTAGTTTCTTTTTAACATATTATAACAATTTAGTTTGTTTTGCTGTTTTGTCATTATCTTCCAATGTTCCAAATAAGAATCTTTTGTTTGATTGATTAATTGGTTAATTTTAGTTGAAGCAGTGCTGGTCTGAAACGGGCCATAATTAGTATTGTTAGTTTTCGCTTGGTTTGTTAGTTTCAGGGCCAGCTGACTGAGAGGACTTCTATTGGGGCTTAGCTCATGGGATAGGAAGACCTTATATTGGAGGGAATTTGATTTGCTTTGTTTTAGATGGATCCAGAATTTTAGTGCTCTTTTTTGAATGTTAATAATTAAAGGGTAACGGCCTAATTCTGCCCTGCATGCATTGTTTGGTGTGTTTCGGTGGACCTGGAGTATGTTTTTGTAAAATTCAGCATGCAGGGTTTCCACTGGGTTTTTGTCCCATTGTAAATAGTCTTGATGGCTAAGTGGACCCCATACCTCACTACCATATAGCACAATCGGCTGTAGTACACTGTCAATTATTTTTAACCAAATTCTTACAGGAATTTTTATATTGTAAAATTTTCTTTTGATTGCATAAAATGCCCTTTTGGCTTTGTCTTTTAGTGCATTCACTGCTAGGTTAAAGCTCCCTGATGCATTGATTTTCAGACCTAGGTATGTGTAATTTGTGGTGTGTTCCAAAATTGTGTTACAGAGAGTGAAACTGTACCTGCTTCTCTGAGACCTGGCCTTTTTCTGGAAAATTATTATTTTGGTCTTTTTGAAGTTTACTGCCAGGGCCCAGGACTGGCAGAATTCTTCTAAGACAGCCAGGTTCTGCTGTAGCCCTTGTTCTGTGGGTGACAGCAGAACCAGGTCGTCTGCATATAATAAAAACTTAATTTCGGTGTCATGTAGAGTGAGTCCAGGGGCTGCAGATTGTTCCAGCATTGTGGCCAATTCTCTCTCTCTCTCTCTCTCTCTCTCTCATTTTCTTAGGGTTTACACCTACACTGGATACTGCAGTGACCCCCCACAACCCACGGTGCAACAGGGTATCACAGGCGTATGTGCTTTTGGATTGTGGTTCACAGACATATTCCATTTTGGATCTCAGTTAATACAGCAATGGGCTTCTGGAGACTTTTGGGATTCTAAACATAAGATAAAACGTGGACGTGGTGCTGTAGGGGTCCTGACTTATGACATCGTTGAACGTCAGAAGATGAAAGCAGTCAAGCGTCTGGCCGTCATGTTCTTTGTACCTATAAGCCATCTCGATGAGAACTGGCTTGCTCTGGGTTTGTTTAACATTGATCAAGCATGTGATGAAACTCTATATAAGCACATGATATATTGCCAGGAGGGAACATTCACAAGGAGAAGGGCATCTGGTTCAGAAATCCGCTACCAAGATAGAAAGTACATCTTGAAAGGAACCATGTCTCCTGTGGCAACATCAGATATAAAAGTAGAACTCTGGGATTAAACCTCATTTGATAAATCTGATTAAATCTGAAAACAATGAGAACTACTGTATGCATCTGATAAAATTTGCATGCCTTACGATACAAGACTGTGTACAACCAGTTCTGTATATCTGGAAATGTTAAATAACATAATCGGTCTGACTATCTGAGTATGAGCATATAACCAGTTAAATATATTTTAATATTTTAAGACCATATAAACTCAATTTTAAGCATATAATTAATGTCCTTGTTAGCAGCTGATTTAGCCAATGATTAAACAGCATTTTATGATTAAACAGCATTTTATGATTGCATCTGTTTTTTTTATTTAAATTAATTCCAATGGCATTCACTGCATTTCCTGCACATAGCTCAAAGGCCTCTATGTGGCAGAAGATAACCGTGCTCCTCTGAATAGCAAACCACAACTGAGATAGAAAAGTAATGATCGGATATGAAGCTCACAGCGAAAAGGAAAATAACCCTCCACCAATCCAGATATTTGCCTAAAAATGGTCGAGTTAAAGTGCTGTGGTACCCGTCTTTAAACACTTCCGGGACAAAATCCAAATCCTGGTGATATTTTTCGACGGGTCTGTATCACGCTATCCACACCTTGCTAAACTACAGAACCAGTGGACCCGTCAACAAATTCATGATATTGGGTTTTAAAAGACCACCAGGCAGTAAGGCCTATTATTACCCCTCTGATCAAAGGTTTGTATTCCTCTCAAACCTTAAGCATGGAAAGCTTAACTTGAGGTTGTTCCTTGTAGATATCATAACGATACCTCCGCTGGGAACCTTTCTCGCTGGTGAGCCATTCTTGATGGAGGATACGCCTCGGTGCCTTCGGTCTGCTGGAGACTTAGAAATGGATCAGTGGATCCTGTTATTAGTCAGCTCTGTGAAGAGTTTGACCGCTTGCACATTTAATAAAGTATTGTAATTTGTGTGCCTGTTGTAAATGATCATTTAAAAAAAATAATTAAATAAGTAAATGCTTTGGACTGTATATTTTTTTGTCATTATTGCATTAGCTGTAACGACGGATGCTGATAAGTGCATTAAACTACCAGATATCTATCAGAAAGACAATAGCAGTGTCGTGGAAATTCTTCCTAATAAAGAAGTATTCCACCAGGCAGCGATAAGTTTATCAGAGTTTTATTCAGCTGAAGAGAGCACCCAGAATACACAGCAAAGTGTCTCCATAGGATAACTCTACCCCATGAGCAAAAATACACAGTTTATATACATTTCACTCAACTGCCCTATAAATCATTGTCATCATGCAAAAACAAGAGTGGGCTGTCTACCTTATCTAAAGGCCTAATGTGATGCTCTAGGGATAGAAAAGGTTAAATGCCTGTCTTCTACATGTAGTAATGCATAACATGTGTAGGCAATTAAAAACAATTCTTCCTTTCTCCCACAGCAAAAACAACTAAAATTACACTTTCCGTGCATCTTTAGTATTTCAGATTTACTTGATTACAACTAGCCACCGAAGGTTTTTAAGTTGTATCACTTCTCCCACTTTGTTTTAATAATGTGAAAATTAAGGGAACATTTGGTCCTCACGCTAGGAAAACGGTGGTAAACATTTATAAAACACAAAAACAACAGCAATTAGGACTGGTTAGCAATTATACACCGTTAGTCTTGAAACCCGAACAGGTTAGCAACTAAGTTGTTTTCAATGCAGGGGCCTTGAAACAAACTAAAGTGGTTCAAAGCTCAGTTTATTAAAAAAATATCCTTGCTTTTACAAAACACAAATAATATTTTTTCCTGTCAGAGAGAATGGGAGACGGGCAGAAGATAAACTTGAAAAGTTACATCATTTGCATCTTTGTGAGTAATGAATAATTCATTTCTGTTTCATTGGACATTCTAAGTCTGCATATTACCGGTTGAATGGCTTGAGCTTTTCTGTTTAAATTATGTCACATTATCTTGATGTCTGTGGCGGTAACAGAGAATAGCCCTCTAAATACACTTGAAAAGCGGGTTGATTTTATTATCAAATAGTACAAACAGCCACATAGTTGGGGTTCCACATATACAATTAGATGCAACATATAAGTATATAATAAACTATACACATCAGTGTATGGTAAAATAGTTTTTTCTTCACTAATATTTTTTTCACACTGTGAAAATGAAAATGCTTGCACACAGCTGTGTGCCAGGCTGTAGGGTGCTCAGTGTGGAAGATCAGGTTGTTTTTAATCTTCCTGTCCTCTATATGAGCATAATCACAGTACAGGGACTCAGGGCTGCTCTTCAGAAGTGACAGTTTGTACTGTTTCCTAGACTGGGCATTTGTGGCTTCTACAGGGTACTGTAGCTCTGTGCTGCCTGCAAGCTGCTCCGTTGCCATGGTAAACAAAAATATTTACACTTGAGGCCAACTGCCACTTTCTTCAACTGCCTGTACTTGGCTAATGTTTAGCTTGCTAACTTGTTTTTGAGCCTTTAGTTTTATTCTTTAAAACATTTAATTTAATTAATTAATACTATATTTGAGGCCTACCTTCTGTGCTCTTCTTTTTTGTTCTTTGTTATTCTCCCTTCTTTGTTTTTCAGGTGTCCAGTCCAGTCCAGTTCGCTTTACTTTCTAAATCAGCTTGCTAATTAGCTTTCCTTGCTGATTTATGCTAATTAGTTTTATATGTTTTTCTATGTTGGATAGTTTTCAATTGTAAAGTAATATTCCTGTTCTACACATGTTCAGTGTTATTTTCTTTGGTATTCTGCTGTTATATATAAATTTGTCTCATCAAGAACTATGTTAAAAGGAAAACATTTTAAGAGCTCATCTCTGGTGTGTCTGACAAGCTCTCTCTCTCTCTCTCTCTCTCTGTAGATGCTTAAAAGGGCACATTTGCTACATTTTGCTCTTTTTATTCTAATTTTCTCAGAATGTATAATAACATTCAGATTTCTTGTGTAAAAGACACATTTCAATGTCCTTTTTACTGTATGTCAATATTTTCTCACAACTACTTTTATTTACATAATTATGGATGAAACTGTTTGTTTATGTAGCAAATATGCCCTACATATTGAATTGGCATAAACACGTGGGTAATTCTGATATTATTGCACTGTACGAAGGCTAGCAGTAACTATAGAACCCCTATAATGTCTCTCTTTTCATCAAGCAACGTTAATTTTTTCCCCACAATATTCGCCCAAAAAATGAAGTCGACCTTATATTTTTTTGTGCGCCTTTATTTTTCTAACCAGTTTCTGTGGTCGTTGTTCATTTCTGAACGAACGGTGTCTTGCAGACGCCCACTTTTAACCATAACATTGGCTAATGCATCCTAATAGGTGTATGTGAAGTATCATAACATAACTTTGAATATTTACAGAAATATATTATTTTTTATTTTAAACACCATGTAGCAAATATACCCTATGTGGAAGAATTCACATTTCATCAAAGTAAGCACGACAGTATGATATAATTATATTGGTTTTTACTTTGTATTACGAAATCCTGAGTGCAGATCACTGATAAATCGTTTCAAGCTATTTCATACCCACATTCTCGATTTCTCGAACCATAATAGAAATTAAGCACTTTTATTTAACGGGTTTGCGTATTGTCTTTATCGGCATGGTACACAGTATATGTACACCTTATGGAATGCAATATTTTAGGAAATGGGAATGGCTTATCCCCTTATGCATTGAAGTAGTTCGTAAAAGTTCTAAGATTCGTACTGAATTGTACTTTAACAAAATATTAAAAATATAGGGCATATTTGCTACATTGACTAGGGTTAGGGTTGAGAAAATAGATGAGTGTACGAAGTTATAACGCTTGCAATTCCTTAACTCGTTGATTGTTAGGATGTGTGCACATGGATTTGTTACGCTCTGGTTATTTAATGAGCGTAGATGTGAGGTTTTCGTAAAATGTGCTTAGCCTATTGAACGGAATGCTTTTATGAGGCTGTTCCAGTAGCCAAGCCTATTCTACGAGTACGAATTAACCTACCAACGTGGCGACTTAACCTACCAACGTGGCAAATTA
The DNA here is from genome assembly GCA_022702515.1 of Ilyophis sp. 1 JC-2022. Classification (NCBI taxonomy): domain Eukaryota; kingdom Metazoa; phylum Chordata; class Actinopteri; order Anguilliformes; family Synaphobranchidae; genus Ilyophis; species Ilyophis sp. 1 JC-2022. The sequence continues at coordinate 78,007,190 of CM040400.1, read as the reverse complement.
TCAGTCAGTAAAATGTCCAGCTAAAGTTTCATGGGGCACATAAAAAGATAAATTCAACAGAGTGAGTGGCACCATATGGTTGCATCGTCCGGATAAAGTTAAATAATTAATTATTTTGCCATATTTGAAATAAATCCGTGAGTTGCGCTCACAAAGGAGAATATGCTGTAATAAGAAACTCCTACTACGGCAATATCGACCGCTTCGTCTGGCGCAGCATTCAGCATGAATGTAAGCTTACTGTTGTTGATGCACTTTCTTTACCACACAGGCCCGCAGAATACGTAGGCTATGGTAGCCCTATTTAATTGCACAGAATATAGGCTAATAACAGACATCCAGCGGAAATGCAAGGGCAGTACATTGTTTTAAGGCAGTGTGTTGTTGACAGACAGAAATTGTAGCTATAGCCTAAGCTACAAGACCATACAATTTGTTTTCTGATCTCTTTCGATTGCCTTCGCTTGCTATCATCTGGTTTTAAATGTCACTTAAAAATGGCCAACTATACCTATCTGTCAGTGTTTACTTTCCATTTAATTTAACCCGAATTTGCTACACTGAGCAAATGTGATTTTATTATGTAGGCTATAATTTATAGAAGGATAGATCTGCCAACATATAGCCTATGCTACACGTCAATGTTAATTGGTTAATGCTGTCTTTATGAAATCGTACTTTTTCTATTTAATTTTACTACGTATCCGTGAGCGCATAATATATTGTGCCAAGACGTTGCCTAATGGAAAATGCAATCGTTTAGATTTCAGTTAGCCTAGCCTATTCCTTGTTTGAGTAAACTAGCCTATGCATCACGTAGCCGAGCGTAATTTAACGTTTTTTTCTTTCTTTAACGTCTGTGTAAGACACTGCCGTAATGCAAATTAAAATGTTAATTCCACTTTCTTCTTGTGACCCACATTTTTTGCCAATATTCAAATGCTGTCGGCATTCAGACAGCGCGTTTCTTTAGCTACCTACGTAGTAGTCTACTACTATGCCCGAACTGAAAATGGAAATTATTTTTGGATTAGCGATTTAATTTTCTCTGTGCGGCTGTGCCCGAATGAACACCCTTCTATACTATTGATATGCTATTTGAATACAGCGGATGATAAAGTTAAGTAGCCTAGGCGAAATATTCTGAAAGGCTGTGTCCGAAATCAGAGCCCTATCTACTGCGTCCTGTGTAGCTACTAGCAGCTGTGTACTATTTACTGTGTAGCCTACTGTTTATCACGCGACGTGCAGTATTCTATAAAAATTTTAAAAATTCTAATAAATATCCTCCATACTAAAAAATGCATCCTCCCTTCACCCCACCCCACTACCACTTGTATTTAAAAAAAAAAATTACCATATTTTTTAATCAAATAACTACTCTGACTCACAGCACTGGTGCCTAGAGTGCATGTCTGTCCTAAATAATCCATGTTTAGACAAGGATATTTACAGTGAGAGGTGGGTGTGTCTGAGTAACATGCTTTAAAATTGCTATTTTCACCTATCGTCTTGTATGAAATAGGGCCTTAATAGTCCAAAACCATATTTGTCGTTCAAATAACTACTGTAACTCACAACACTGGTGCCCTAGAGTGTGTCTGTCCTAAATATACTATATTTAGAGAATTATATTTGCAGTGAGAGGTGGGTGTGTCTGAGTAACACGCCTTAAAATTTAGATTTTCTTTGATTATCACCTGTCATCGTGTATGAAATAGGGCTTTAATATTCCAAAACCATATTTTTTGATCAAATAACTGCTTTACCTCACAGCACTGGTGCCCTGGAGTGTGTATGTCCTAAATAACCTATGTTTGGACAAGGATATTTGCAGTGAGAGGTGGGTGTGTCTGAGTAACATGCCTTAAAATTGAGATTCTTAGATTTTCACCTATCGTCTTGTATGAAATAGGGCTTTAATATTCCAAAACCATATTTTTGGATCAAATAACTACTGTTACTCACAACACTGGTGCCCTAGAGTGTGTCTGTCCTAAATATACTATATTTAGAGAATTATATTTGCAGTGAGAGGTGGGTGTGTCTGAGTAACACGCCTTAAAATTTAGATTTTCTTTGATTATCACCTGTCATCGTGTATGAAATAGGGCTTTAATATTCCAAAACCATATTTTTTGATCAAATAACTGCTTTACCTCACAGCACTGGTGCCCTGGAGTGTGTATGTCCTAAATAACCTATGTTTAGACAAGGATATTTGCTGTGAGAGGTGGGTGTGTCTGAGTAACATGTCTTAAAATAGCTATTTTCACCTATCGTCTTGTATGAAATAGGGCCTTAATATTCAAAAACCATATTTTTTGTTCAAATAACTGCTTTACCTCACAACACTGGTGCCCTAGAGTGTGTCTGTCCTAAATATACTATGTTTAGACAAGGATATTTGCAGTGAGAGGTGAGTGTGTCTGAGTAACACGCCTTAAAATTGAGATTTTCTTTGATTATCACCTGTCATCTGATATGTTTCCTTTGTGCTTATTGTGCTATATTGCAAACAATTACAATACAGTTAGCCACAGATTTACAACTATAATTGTGTGCTTCAGTGGACCTCATCTGTTTGATACAAGGAGGAATACCAAGGCTCTGCATCGCTGCATTACAAAAAATGTAAGCATTTTTCCTCCCATTGATATCAATGGGGCGACCTATGACCCCTGTCCTAAATGTTGGTTGGGTTTGACTTACAGAGGTGACCTTGCTATATTTTATCATTAGCCAGACTCTGATGGTGTGTGTTAAACGGCATGACTGTACCTTGATCGTAAGCTGAAAAAATATTCCAAACCATCATACTGTACAATGCTCTAAAGTACTAAGTATTATGTCGCAAATGTGACCTATTTTTGTAAAGGTAGACAATATGCCCTATCGGGAGCGAATATGCCCTATCGGTAGCGAATGTGCCCTATTTTGGTAGCGAATATGCCACATTCACCTAACTCTCTCTCTCTCACACGCCAAGATAGTTTAGTTTGTCCTTAATTATTTCTGTTCAAGACACAGCATATTGTAAATTTTATTTTCTTAGGGTTTACACCTACAGTGGATACTGCTATGGCCCCCCAAAACCCACGGTGCAACAGGGGATCACAGGCGTATGTGCTTTTGGAAATGTATTCACAGACCTAGTGACTTCTGGCTTCGCAGACTTTTGGGATTCTGAACATGAGCTAAAAACTAAACGTGGTGCTGTGGGGGTCCTGACTTATGACATCGTTGAACGTCAGAAGATGAAAGCAGTCAAGCGTCTGGCCGTCATGGTCTCTGTACCTTTCAACTATGTTCTATGAGAACTGGTTTGCTCTGGGTTTGTTTAACATTGATCAAGCATGTGATTGTGCTCTATATAAGGACATGTATTACCAGGAGGGAAAGTTCACAAGGGGAAAGGCATCTGGTTCAGAAATCCGCTACCAAGATAGAAAGTACACCTTGAAAGGAACCATGTCTACTATGGCAAAAGCAGATATAAATGTAGAACTCTGGGAAGAAACCTCATTTGATAAATCTGATTAAATCTGAAAACAATGAGAGCTACTATATGCATCTGATAAAATGTGCATGCCTTACAATACCAGACTGCGTACAACCAGTTCTGTATATCTGGAAATGCTAATTAACATAATCGGTCTGACTATTTGAGTATGAGCATATAACCAGTTAAATATATTTTAATATTTTAAGATCATATAAACTCAATTCCCATAGAGATCAGTTCAAATGCAGAGAGGTTATAGTATCGCTTGTAACAGTACCTGAAAATAAGATATCGAGAGTCTTTTGATGTTGATTGGTCACAGACTTCAGGAAGTAACAGCATGCAAAGGATATGCGACCAAATATGAAATATGATACTTTAAAAATACCGTAAAGCAAAGGGTATGAATACTTATGTAAATCAGAGATTTCAGTTTGGGATTTTTAATAAATTTTAAAACATGTTTTCACTTTGTCATTATGGGTTATTAAGTGTAGATTGATGTGGAAAAAAATGTATTTAATCAATTTTAAGATGAGTCTGAAACATAACAATGTGTAAAACTTGAAAGGGTCTGAACTTTCTGTATGCACTGTATATGTGCCTCCAACAGCCTTCAACAGAAGTATATAAATGTTAATGATTTGCTAAATTGTCATTGTAGAGTGTACACAGGAAGGTGAATGTATGTATCTATAAGGAGGCTTGTGTGTGGATTGTCAAGATATCTTTAGTCATTTGTATTCTGACTGGTTTCTTATGAATATATTTTATTTTGCCTTATTTTGTTTTAAGTTTTACACCAACAGCGGATACTGGTATGTATTTGTTTTCTTTTTCGTTCCACAGGTTTGCTTTCTTAAATTACAAAAATTATAACCTATGTCCTTTGTGTTAAAGATGGCAGTAGGGATTAAATAAAACACATTTTGTCACGAAAGGAACATATAAAAAAGGGTAGTTTTCATAGAGCCTGTCAAACATCTGATAGTAATATCAGGAAAAACTAGTTGCGCTGGTGTTTGTGATTTCTCTTTCCTGTTTAACTTTTGTAGAATAAAGAGGACTATTGTTTCCTGTTTCCTGGTTGAACTTAAACTGAAAGCGCGTTTGCTTCGCTTCGCTTGTTCAACTAAACTATTTTAGATTTCCAACGACTACGTTTTACGTTCTCCCACTTTTTTGTGAATACCGCTTCGAAGCCGATCACATCCAGACCCGGAAAATCGAAACAACAACCAAGGATAAATACGGTAAACGCACATTATGGTTTTCACGCCAAGTGTTGCGCTGTGTGTTCCATGTTTAGCCTTAGTTCTGTTGCCAATTTTACCAGTAATGGTATATGTGCAAAGTGTGACCTTAATTTAAAATTGGAATGGAAAATAGCTGAGTTAGAGGCCCGCATCCGGACGTTATATCAGATCCAGGATAGTGAGAGTTTGCTCGACTCCCTTTTACCTGAGCCGGATGCCAGTTTAAATACTAGTATATCTCAGTCCTCACTGCGGGACGATTTTGTCACGGTGCAAAAGAAACATAGCTGTCGGCTCAGAGCCGCCGAGCACCACCCTACTCACGTTTCAAATCGATATTCTCCACTCCGTAACACACCTACCGAGAAAGCCCTGATCATAGGGGATAGTATTCTGAGAAACGTGAGTTAAGCGACCATAGTGCAGTGTATGCCTGGTGCCAGAGCTACCGATGTTGAGGCTAGTTTGAAAGTGCTGGCTAAAAGTAAATGTAATTACTCTAAAATGGTCATTCACGTCGGCACAAATGATGTCCGATTGAGGCAATCGGAGGTCACTAAAAATAACTTTCGGTGTGCGCAGTGGCTAAAAAGATGTCTATAAGTAATATTATCTGGCCCGCTTCCAGTTCGTAGGAGTGACGAGGTCTACGGTAGACTTACGTCACTAAATCGCTGGCTGTCTGAGTGGTGCTCATCTAGTGGCATAGGGTTCGTCAATAATTGGCCTGATTTCTGGAGAAAGCCTGTCCTACTGAAGAGAGACGGACTCCATCCGAGCTGGAGAGGTGCTCTTGTCCTAGAAAAAAAACTTGGATGCTCGTCTTAGTAAGGCCAGATCCTGACACCGTATCAGGGCGCCGGCCAGGCAACAGGCCTCTGATCCTACATCGGAGCCTGTGCGTTTTCCAATGCCCGTGACTCAGACACATGGCCCAACGCCGTTGTCTGCAAGGTGCGTTTTAGAGCTAATAATTAGCCGTGGTATTAACACGGATAATCTTGCTACTCTAAAATTAAACTATTTTGCTGCCAGCAGCTGTTGTGAATCACTCCTAAAAATTGGACTACTGAATATTAGATCCCTTGCTCCTAAAGCAATTCTTGTAAACGAATTGATCACAGATCATAATCTCAAGGTACTGTGTCTGACTGAAACTTGGCTAAGACCTGGTGAATATGTCGCACTTAATGAAGCGACTCCTATAGGTTTTTTAAGTACTCAGGTATCGCGCCAGTCAGGAAGAGGGGGTGGTGTTGCAGTGATCTATCAGTCCACCTTAAGCTTAACCCCTAAGTGTGGAAATACGTTCTCTTCCTTTGAAGTTCTTTCTATGAATTGTGTACAGCATGAAATGGCTAAAATAAGGGGTAACATGCAGTCCTTTCTCTTAGTGTCTGTTTACAGACCACCTGGGCCCTATTCAGATTTCCTAATAGAATTTGCGAGTTTTTGTCCTGCCTTGCTATCTCGGCAGACAAGGTTGTAATTGTGGGTGATTTTAACATACATGTGGATAAACAGGGTGATCCCCTAGGAACAGCCTTTGCCTCTATTATTGACTCTGTTGGTTTTAAACAAAATGTCTATGGGCCCACTCATTACTATAGCCATACCCTAGACTTAGTGTTATCCTATGGTATCAATGTTATGAATCTTAGTATTGCACCCCATAACCCTGTATTATCCGATCATTTCCTTATTACTTTTGAAATCGAGGCAACCACCACTTTTATATCAGAGACAAGACATTATTACAGCCTGTCGTTAAACTCTGACGTCATTCCAAAGTTTACAAATATGCTTCCGGAATCATTCTTTTCAAGTCAAGAAAATGCCACTGAATTATCACTGGATGAATTGACTAACCAGTTAAGTTTAGCTCTCAGAAGCACCCTTGATGTGGTTGCCCCTCTAAAAAGAAAGTATTCTCGGAAAAACCTTACTCCCTGGTACAATGACACTACCCGTGCCCTGAAACAGTCCACAAGAAAACTGGAGAGAAAATGGCGGTCAGCTAAACTAGAAGTATTTTGTCTTGCATGGAAAGATGGCCTCCTCCAGTACAAGCAAGCTCTCGCATCTGCTAGATCTGCCTTTTTCTCTAAATTAATTGAACAAAACGAATGCAACCCAAAATTTGTGTTTAGCACTGTGGACAAATTGACTAAAAAACCTTCATCAGAATGTTCATCTTATCCCTGCGTTTACAGCAGTAATGATTTCATGAATTTCTTCAATCAGAAGATTGAAACTATTAGAGACCAGATTTCCAAATTGCTTATTCCCCTAGGCATCACTCCTCCCAAAATCAATGAACAGCCCAGATCTTGGTCAACACAGGAAGATATATCAACAGTGTATGTTAGGCCAGCATATGTTAAAAATTATAAACACATCCTTAGTAACAGGATATGTACCAGAGTCACTAAAAATGGCGGTTAAGCCATTACTGAAAAAAACAAACCTCAAACCTGACAAACTGGAAAACTATAGACCCATTTCAAATCTTCCATTTCTATCAAAAATATTAGAGAAAGCTGTTGCGAAGCAACTTGGTGCATACCTTAGCTCAAACCATATCCATGAATTATTCCAGTCAGGATTTAGACCCTACCATAGCACTGAAAAGGCACTTGTTAAAGTTATTAACGACTTACTGTTATCGGCCGACCAAAACTCTGTGTCTGTTCTTGTACTTCTTGACCTAAGTGCAGCTTTTGATACAATAGATCATGAGATTCTACTGAACAGACTCCAGGGCTGTGTTGGACTCAATGGTCAAGCACTTGCATGGTTCAGATCATATTTATACAATAGGAAACAATTTGTTAAATTAAATGAAGAAATATCCAGTTACTCAGTAATGAAATGTGGTATTCCACAAGGATCAGTGCTAGGTCCAGTACTCTTCATTATATATGCTACCTCTTGGTGATATTATTCGGGCACATGGGGTAGATTTTCACTGCTACGCAGACGATACTCAGATATACGTTTCAATGAAACCCGGCGAAGCACTACCACTTTCTCGATTAGAGGCCTGCATTGCCGATATTAAAGCTTGGATGCTCTCCAATTTCCTGCTCTTAAACTCAGAGAAAACCGAAATGATGGTTTTAGGTCCTAAAAAACAAAGGGAGAAATTGTGTACATACACTAAGTATTGATGGTTGCTTAGTTGTTCCAAATTCAGCTGTGAAAGACCTAGGTGTTACTATAGACCCAGATTTAACCTTTAGCGCGCATGTGATACCCTCACAAATGTGTATTAACTTTTATTTTGAAAAGATATCCGCACTTTATTATTTAAAGTATTGACCAGTACTGTTATTATTTTTATTATTCCAATGCTCACAAGCTAAAATAATATTGGGTAGTAAGTCACTGCAGTTCACTTAGGATGGAGAGCGGAACCTTTGTGTGTCCAGCAGGTGTTGCCTGAGGCTCCTTTTTAAGGTTAGGGTGCAGCCCCCCCTTCCTTCAGAAGGAAATTAGGAACGAAACTGAACAGGGTCACGTCTTCATTTCTGTGACTGTTATCTCTGTTTTTCAGGTCAGTACACCGTGAAAACCATATTATCTTAACTCTTAAGGTTTCATGTTTATGTGAAGAGACTGTAATGGGTGCTAATGGCGAGTTTGAGTGTTTTATTTTGAGTTTAAGAAACGGTAAAAAGTCCGCGAATTTCAGTGCTGCTAATTGCATAATGGCGTGCTGCTCATGGCATAATGGCGTCTGCCTCGTGTAGTCCCTTTGAAGATGGCGTTCGCCTCGTTGTGTACTGAACACAGAAACATGATTGTTTACATTTATTCACGACATTGCTAATGTTGGTTACCTTAACACTTGACAGATACATGATTGGTGAAGGGTTTTATAAGAACTATCTATAGCTAGTTTCGTTTTATTTCATTACTTGGTGATGAACAAGCATCTACAGTTATTATATTTTTCTATTGCTACTCTCTTCCTATTTTTGAGTATTTTGGTGCTTTATCTTGACTAATGGTTTTATTGCAAAAGTGCATTTGAAGCTATTGTGGTTGAGTGTATTTGAATATGCTCATCTTTTCCATTTTCTATTTTCTAATTAATATTCCCTATGTGATGATGATGTTGATATGTTTTGAAAAGACAATAGTCAACTACTTAAAATAGCTTTAAGCTGAAGAATGTGGCTTTAAGCTACCCTGTGGTTATGAATCTTGATTTTATATCAGATGCAACCTAATGTTGAATCTATTGCAATTAATGGTAGCTATATGGGACCAGTACAAATACTGAATTCTGGCCTTTGAATGTATTTCATTGTGATGTGATGACTGAGGTTTAATGGGAATATTGAAGCCAAAGTATTATATTGTAAATGTGGATAGTGGAAATATGTAAATGTACTTTGAGGGACAGCAGATAGTACACGCAATTATACTCACCATACTCACTTGGAACACCAGACTGTAGACCTACACACTCATACATGCCATACCTACCTGACACACACACGCTTACCTGAAAAAGAACAAGGACTGTACACACACACATACTTACCTGAACAACATGCTCACCTCGAAGGTGCTATGGACTTTGAAAAGAGACATTATTGCAGTAGGGAAATGTTGGTTTATTGATTGATTTATTGTGATGTTTTATTGTTGTATTGTGAATAAAGGCAGAAGGAAATTAGGAACGAAACTGAACAGGGTCACGTCTTCATTTCTGTGACTGTTATCTCTGTTTTTCAGTGAGACACCGAACCAAAAATTCAATATTGCTACAGTGGTACCCGACCTCGCTTGGGACCCGTAACACGCACATAAAAAACATATCTAGAGTTGCTTTATTTCAGTTAAGGAACATAGCTAAAATTAGGCATTTCCTATCAGAAGGGGATGCAGAGAAATTGATTCATGCTTTTGTTACGTCTAGGCTTGATTACTGTAATGCTCTGCTATCTGGCTGTCCTAAGTCTTTGCTAAATAATCTCCAGCCACTCGCATTTTAACTAGAACAAAGAAATATGAGCATATTACCCCAGTACTAGCATCACTTCACTGGCTACCGATTAAGCATAGGATAGACTTTAAGGTTTTGCTTCTGACCTTTAAAGCTTTAAATGGACTTGCACCAGTGTATATATGTAATCTGCTTTTACCATATAAGCCGAAAAGATCCCTTCGTTCCCAAGACGCAGGCTACTTAGTAGTTCCTAGAATATCTAAAAACTTGACGGGTGGTAGAGCTTTCTCCTACAGAGCACCACTACTGTGGAACACCCTTCCAAAATATATAAGGGAATCAGACACAGTCTCAATATTTAAGTCTAGATTAAAAACGCACCTTTATGATCAGGCTTATAACGAGTTGTAGTCCGGAGACAGGACCAGAGAAGCCTTTAGTCGTAGAGTAATACGGAGTGACATCCTTTCTTTACTGTCACCTGTCAACAGCTGTGACCCCATCTTCCTGGGCTGGCTCTTGATGGGTGGATAGGATTGTACAAGCAGTCAAACTCTTCACAGAGCTATGCAGCCATAAATTACTCCTGGCGGGGGTACTTGTCCAACCCCCCCCCCCCCCCCCAGTTGGTGTTCCTGCTGCCTGCTCTATTACACTTTTCTAACTGTTCTCTCTCTTCCTTTTTCTACATTCCGCTGGCGGGGCTCATGCCCCGCATCTCGAGAGATGCTGTCCAGCTCCTGTCCGTCGCCGCTTGCCCCTCCCTCCCCACCACTGCTGCCAGCTGATCCTGCCGCCATCGGCACCCGGTTCCCCACCATCATTGCCGCCACATCTGGACTGTCATCTAGCTGCTGCAATTTCTACTATCATGGATATTGGCAGTCAGTTTTTACCATGCTGGTCATTAAGACCTAGACCCTGAGCCGACCAGAGGAGAATGGGTTCCCCCCTTGAGTCTGGTTCCTCCCAAGGTTTCTTCCTAGTTACACCAGGGAGTTTTTCCTTGCCACTGTTGCCTCTGGCTTGCTCTTGTGGGGGGTTTAGGCTGGGTTTTTTCTATGAAGCGCATTGTGACAACTAGTTGTGAAATGCGCTATATAAATAAATATTGATTTGATTTGATTTACTGGACCCTCATCTGCTTCCTCTTGGCTTTGACTGCCTGGTTTTGTCGTAGCTTTGCTTTCCTTTATTCATGTCGGATTGGACATTTTAACTCTGAAATTTAAAAGGTAAAACTGACTTTCCTTGAACCCATTTTTTCCTCTTCATTTGGAGCAGGGCTAGCTAGCAAATTATATATTTTATAATGTATTTCACATTTAGCCAATGGGTTTTCCTCACTCTCACAAGCAGCATGTAGAGTAATAAAGTATTTGTTAGTGTACCAGCTTGCTTGCTCTTATTATCCTTTAGTAACGCTAATGTAATATACTCTAATTCTGGGAGGGATGGACATACCTAGCCATGCTACAGGTAGCTAGATTAACTTCATGCAATGGTTAAACTCTTTGCTTCCCATTTCTTCTAACTAATTATTTATTAAACTCAATTCCTGATTATACCATTAGAGGCATCAAATTCTTTAAAATATATAGAAAAAATTGGTTTAAGGATATGTTTACCAATCTCCAGTTTAGCGTGAGAGACTAGTATATTACTCTATCTATTTAGGACAGTTAATTATTTACAGAGTCCAGACAGGATTGGTGACTGCTGTAAAAGAGAATTATTAACCATCTTCTGTTCTGGGTTTCATATTCAAGCGAACTGAAGAGACTGCAAGTTGAGAAACTTAAACATGATAAATAACACACTGTATGAAAAGTAAAGAAGTTTTCATTTTCAGAATGAAAACTGTAATGTAGTTTTACACAGGAAATATACACCTAATTTAACTAGAGGCTGGACAAGCACTTTACATCATGCTAGTTTGGGATTGCTTTTACGCTTAAATGTTTATTACATGTCTCAGACAATGGCATGTGTTTTGTCTATTTGAGCAGTGAGAATATACGTTTCTAGAGAACACAACCATTTCCATCCCTCTCAGCAGGTCGGCTGCTGGATTCAAAAGCAGAGCGGATTCTAAAACGATAAATTATAAATATAATAGAAACATTTTGTAAACGGGTCTGTACTGTTTTGGGTAAGTAGAATGCCCTTTCCCACACTGGTGTTATGATGCCTTGATTCTAATAGTCTGGTGTTTCTCTGGTCATTACAGACTTTGTCAGTGGCTGTGAGCTCCCCCAGAATTCTCTGCACCATGGCGGAAGCTGCACTTAAGATTGTTGAAAACGCTGCGCTGGGTGAAATCGGTAAGCAGGCTGTCATCTCAGTCAGCTCAGCCGCTAGAAGTGTCATCATTCATCTGTCCAACAACTCCTCAAAAATCCTGACGAATCCACAGTGAGTTCATTATAACTGTAAATAGACACAATGATCTGTAAACAGAAATAGCATTAAGGCAACTGTTAATTTGCTCTTTGGGCATTTTTGACTGTCATGTCGTAGGGCTGCAGTCCAATTAGTGTATTTTCCCCCATAGTCCTGCACTCTTATGGTAAGAACAATCAGTGCTTGTCCAATTTGTCCAACAATCCAATTTATTTTTGGATTTTCTTTGGGAAGAATCTCCTCTCTCTCTCTCTCTCTCTCTCTCTCTCTCTCTCTCTCTCTCTCTCTCTCTCTCTCTCTCTCTCTCTCTCTCTCTCTCTCCTGCTGTCAGATAAGGGTACATTTTATGAGGAGTGTTTGTCTAACACGCCAAGATAGTTTAGTTTGTCCTTCATTATTTCTGTTCAAGACACAGCATATTGTCCATTTTATTTTCTTAGGGTTTACACCTACAGTGGACACTGCTATGGCTCCCCAAAACCCACGGTGCAACAGGGGATCACAGGCGTATGTCCTTTTGGAAATGTATTCACAGACCTATTGACTGCTCACTTCACAGACCTTTGGGATTCTGAACATGAGCTAAAAACTAAACGTGGTGCTATGGGGGTCCTGACTTATGACATCATTGAATGTAAGATGAAAGCAGACAAGCGTCTGGCCGTCATGTTCTCTGTACCTTTCAACTATATGTTCTATGATAACTGGTTTGCTCTGGGTTTGTTTAACATTGATCAAGCATGTGATTGTGCTCTATATAAGCACATGTATTACCGGAAGGGAACATTCACAAGGGGAAAGGCTTCTGGTTCAGAAATCCGCTACCAAGATAGAAAGTACACCTTGAAAGGAACCATGTCTCCTATGGAAAAAGCAGATATACAAGTAGAACTCTGGGATGAAACCTCATTTGATAAATCTGATTAAATCTGAAAACAATGAGAGCTACAGTATGCAGCTGATAAAATTTGCATGCCTTACGATACCAGACTGCGTACAACCAGTTCTGTATATCTGGAAATGCTAATTAACATAATCGGTCTGACTATCTGAGTATGAGCATATAACCAGTTAAATGTATTTTAATATTTTAAGAACATATAAACTCAATTTTAAGCATATAATTAATGTCCTTGTTAGCAGCTGATTTAGCCAATGATTAAACGGCTTTTTATGATTAAACGGCATCTGTTTTTTTTGTATTAATTCCAATGACATTCACTGCATTTCCTGCACATAGCTCAAAGGCCTCTATGTGGCAGAAGATAACCGTGCTCCTCTGAATAGCAAACCACAACTGAGATAGAAAAGTAGTGATCGGATATGAAGCTCACAGCGAAAAGGAAAATAACCCTCCACCAATCCAGATATTTGCCTAACAATGGTCGAGTTAAAGTGCTGTGGTACCTGTCTTAACTCTTCCGGGACAAAATCCAAATCCTTGAAGGTGATATTTTTCGACGGGTCTGTATCACGCTATCCACACCGTGCTAAACTACAGTACCAGTGGACCCGTCAACAAATTCATGATATTGGGTTTTAAAAGACCACCAGGCAGTAAGGCCTATTATTACCCCTCTGATCAAAGGTTTGTATTCCTCTCAAACCTTAAGCATGGAAAGCTTAACTTGAGGTTGTTCCTTGTAGATATCATAGCGATACCTCCACTGGGAACCTTTCTCGCTGGTGAGCCATTCTTGATGGAGGACACGCCTCGGTGCCTTCGGTCTGCTGGAGACTTAGAAATGGATCAGTGGATCCTGTTATTAGTCAGCTCTGTGAAGAGTTTGACCGCTTGCACATTTAATAAAGTATTGTAATTTGTGTGCCTGTTGTAACTTTTTAAAAATAAGTAAATGCTTTGGACTGTATAGCTTTTTGTCATTATTGCATTAGCTGTAATGACGGATGCTGATAAGTGCATTAAACTACCAGATATCTATCAGAAAGACAATAGCAGTGTCGTGGAAATTCTTCCTAATAAATAAATCAAAGTATTCCACCAGGCAGCAATACGTTTGTCAGAGTTTTATTCAGTCAGAGCACCCAGAATACACTGCAAAGTGTTTCCATAGGATAACTCTACCCCATGAGCTAAAATACACAGTTTATATACATTTCACTCAACTGCCCTATAAATCATTGTCATCATACAAAAACAAGAGTGGACTGTCTACCTTATCTAAAGGCCTAATGTGATGCTCTAGGGACATAAAGGATTAAATGCCTGTCTTCTACATGTAGTAATGCATAACATGTGTAGGCTATTAAAAACAATTCTTCCTTTCTCCCACAGCAAACACAACTAAAATTACATTTTCCGTGCATCTTTAGTATTTCAGATTTACTCAATTACAACTAACCACCGAAGGTTTTGAAGTTGTATCACTTCTCCCACTTTGTTTTAATAATGTGAAAATTAAGGGAACATTTAGAAAAACGTTTCCTCACACTTGGAAAACGGTGGTAAACATTTATAAAACACAAAAACAACAGCAATTAGGACTGGTTAGCAATTATACACTGTTAGTCTTGAAACCCGAACAGATTAGCAACTAAGTTGTTTTCAATGCAGGGGCCTTGAAACAAACTAAAGTGTTTCAAAGCTCAGTTTATTAAAAAAATATCCTTGCTTTTACAAAACACAAATAATATTTTTTCCTGTCAGAGAGAATGGGAGACGGGCAGAAGATAAACTTGAAAAGTTACTTTATTTGAATCTTTGTGAGTAATGAATAATTAATTTCTGTTTCATTGGACATTCTAAGTCTGCATATTACCGGTTGAATGGCTTGAGATTTTCTGTTTAAAATATTATGTCACATTATCTAGATGTCTGTGGCGGTAACAGAGAATAGCCCTCTAAATACACTTGAAAAGAGGGTTGATTTTATTATCAAATAGTACAAACAGCCTCAAAGTTAGGGTTCCACATATACAATTAGATGCCACATATAAGTATATAATAAACTATACACATCAGTGTATGGTAAAATAGTTTTTTCTTCACTAATATTTTGGATGAAAGTAATATTCAGATTATGTTTACTTACCTAAAATGGAACCTTAAAACACCTTTCTGTTTGAAGAGCACTGCCATTTATACAGGAAAAGCACTATACCTGCACAATGCAAAGTGTTATATTCTGTATATCTGTATTATTATTGTTCATATCATCATTGCATTCCCCTCTGTTCGTGGGTTGTCCCGAGTCTCATCTGTGTGTTTGTTTACCCAGTCTCGTGCATGCACTATCGGGTGACTTCGGGAGTTTTCGTGGGTTAACGCTGTATTTCCGAAGTTTCGTTTTCTGCTACTTCCTGATTTCCTTTCCGTGTAATTGTATAGATTACTAACTCACGCTAACAATCACTCTGGTGCTTTATTAGTTACGTGCCGTTACTAAACCAATTAACATAGATGTATACTAACAACTAACTGTCTGTCTTATAGTTAGATACTAACAGTTAACCAGCTTTGTTACTCACATTTCTAACTGCTTCTGAGCTATCTTTTTGTATGTAGACTTCACCTCTCGTGATTACTGAGCACACTCCGATCCTCTTCGATCCCGTTGTTTGCGATGCATGTTTCCGAGTCCCTTCCATGTTTTCATTATGTTCTCGTGATTGAATCATTGTTTACCTAATGTGTTAACCTCACGTCGTTTGTTACCCCTCCCTTTCCTATGTGTATATAAGACCCACAAATCTGTTTATTCCCCGTCAGAACGTTGATCACTTTTCCTGAGCCTGTTACAGTAAAGCCAGAGATTAGCTGAAATTCCTGAGACACCCTTTGTTTTTGATTCCGATTTAGCCTAGCCCTTATCTGTACTTTAGCCTTTGATTTCCTAGTTTCGACTTTCTTTTGTATTTACCTACGTTTGATTAGCCTAGCCCTTTTTACCTTAGCCCTTTGATTTCCGGTTTTGACCTTTGCTTGTTTTCTGACTTCGATTTTGGATCTCGTTTGGAAATTCTTGATTGCCTGGCTTTTGACACTGGACTGGAATTAAACAACGTTTCTGCATTATCCTTGTCTGCATTTGGGTCTCTGAGTCTGGGACATAACACAAAGCAAAATAGTTGAAATGCAAAAGAAAACTTCAGTTTACTTGTTCCAAAGTAACACTTGTTGGGACATTTGCAGTCATGTGTGTGTCATGTATGTGCTCTTGTGTTTACTTCCCCATTGTGTTTGCTCCTGATTACTTATGTGTCTCACCTGCCCTGCTGTTCACCTGTCTCTCTGGCTCCAGCCTGCCACTAAAGTATATCAAGTATTACTGACTGCCTAAATTGTAATTGTGGAGTGTATGTGCACAGGTAGGTGAATGTACTGTATAAATCTGTAAGGAGGCTTGTGTGTGGACAGCCAAGATATCTTCAGTCATTTGTATTCTGACTTGTTTGTTATCATTTTAACCCTTATTTTGTCTTTTGTTTTATTAGGGTTTACACCAACAATGAATACTGGTATGTATATGTTCCTTTAAGGGCAACATGTGTTTTATTGAATCTTTACTGGAAACTGCCATCTTTAAAACAAAGAAAATATGGTATAATTTTGGTCTTTTAAAAAACCAAAAAGTTAAAATTTTTTCAAACAGCCTGTCAAACATCTCATTGTAACATGGGAAAAACATGTTGGGCTGATGCTGGACTGTTATGAGCTTTTACTGCCTGTTTGTCAGAGCTTTGCTTTCATCTCTTATTCATATTGGATTGGGCATTTTAACTCTGGATAAGGTAAAACCGACTTTCATGAAATAAGATTTTATATTTAACCGATGAGTTTTTTTGTTTTAAATTTGATAATAGTATGGAGGATATTTTTTGCATAGGCTACTGCATGTCACTAAACAGTATGCAGTATACAGTATCAGGCACGTGCAGAGGATGTTAGAGTGGCAGGGGCCCAAATTCATAAAAGGGCACGCAGGCAATTTTAGCAAATAATTAAATGAATATATGCTTGGAATGACTACTTTTGCGACACTGATAAAGGGATATTAAAATGTATGTATTCAGGCAGGTTTTTCCTGGCAGAGAATGGGTTTTTGAAGTACGTAGCCTATGCGAGCGCATGCAGTGCACAAGCATCTATTTTTTTGCATTAATTTTACAGTAAATACAGTTTTTGGAGTACAAAGAGGCTTTGGTTGTAAAGTACCTAGGGTTGTGTTTAGGGGTTAGGGTTTAGAAATCAAAGGTCCTTGAAGCTTTTTGAATATTACACCATTAAGTCTATTTTGATAGAGCACAAATAGAAAAATAAATGAACCCTAAAAAAGAAATAAAAAATAAGTGTAGCTACGAATTGTTTTCAATGCGGTTCCCATGCTACTTTTGCACCTCACGCACCTCGCATTTAACCGTTTCGGGCGCCTCGTTTAGAAAAACGCTTGGTGCGCACGTAGTTGAAATTATTTTACTTTTTTTTTATTTTTGAAGCACCCTACGTCACGGTCACTCTTCTCCTCTGTCCAATCGCGCGAAAGTAGAGGCAGGTCTTGATTCTGCCGGTCGGTTCGGTGTAAACAAAAACGATGCAGGAGAAATTGGTAACGTTAGTTGCTATTTCAGCCCACCCGGAGTTATATCACTATCCGTGCATACCATGCTAAAAATAAGCGATCCAAGGCACTCCACTTATTCACGGCTTTTTAAAGAGAGATAACAAAGCAAACGGTTACTGCACTACAACTGTGCACAGGTACAGTGTTTAATTTAAAGTCAAACCACAGGGGTACGTTTGTGGTCTTTGAACAGTAGCCTACCGTTGCGTATCAGGACTGGTTGCATTTTCGCTGAATAGATAATCTGCTGTTTTCCAACTAACGATGGTTCCACCTTCTGACACTGAATAAAAAATAAACCAAAAACAAACTTGTAGCAGGCAAATATTACATTTATCATTGTGTTCACATAAGCTTTCAGTTTCAAATACTGATCTGCATTAGACGACCAGTACGGAAATGACCAAGTAGCCTACGACAATTTTAATCTCACAATAAATAAATACAGTTCACCAGCGTTCTTATAACCACGAAATTGTAAGGAAATAAATAATATTAACTAGGTATGCACCCAGCAAACAGTGCACGTCCCATTTTAGTCCCCTCAAAGTAATGATATGACGTTCCCTAAGGATGTCCTAAAAACATTACTAGAACGTTATTACAGTCCTAGGAAGGTCACTGTTAGGTTACAATATGACATTTAATTAGAATTTTTCGGGGACGTTCAAGCAACGTCCCTATCCAGTTATGATATAACGTTCCTGCAACGTTTGTTACTGGTTACAATATAACGCAATGTAATGAATGTCCTGGTGACCTAATTTTGTTAGCTTGGTAGGCATCTGCTCATTATCGAGCGTTTTATCACGTTAGCTTGAGTTAAATACCTCACCTTAGTTAGATTATACTGATACTTACCCCACAGATGACAAAGCTCCTCACTCACACTGTTTGAAAACCACGCCTTTTTATTTGTAAACATCCCCAGTTTGTAGTTTTCTCTCTTCTAACGTGTTGAATAAACTTGCTAGTCCGCAATAGCTGGCAACAGTGAGTTAGTTAAAGTCAGATATATAGCTAACAGTACACATTAGCCAATTTAACGTTACTGTGGACAAAGTTTAGGCCCTTTCCGTCGATTCAGTAGGTTCTGAATCTCGACCCATTAATAGTCTAAATAGCTAGCTAGCTAGCGAGCTAACTAGTGACCTGCACCGACGGTATGTCAGGATAGTAAAAATACGTGTAGTAAGTGCTGGGCTTTATGGCATTGTAAAGCATACCTTAAAGCTGTAAATATTCTTGCTGGCTGAATATATAACCAGGGAATATATTAATCAAGAACCTTAAAACAAAGAATCGTCAAGCTAATTGTATAGATAAAATATGTTCTACTTAGTAACTACACCGCGTATCTAAATTGCTAATGTAACGTTTACTAATTTGGCTAATAACGTTCAGCTAATACAGAATTTCAAAACGTATTAGCCATGCTGTTTATTTCCCGCGTGCCAGTTGCTGACGTCATCTAAGGTTCGTTTGGACAGGTTGTCAATCGCTGTGGCGCGTGTTCCGTTCTAATGGCGGGGATCGAAGGTCCATATTTAATTACTTCACATTTTCAACCGCTAGGGGCGGTAACAGCATGCAAAGGATAAGCGACCAAATATGAAATATGATACTTTAAAAAATACGGTAAATCAAAGGGTATGAATACTTATGTAAATCAGAGATTTCAGTTTTGGATTTTTAATAAATTTGCACAAAAAAATAAAAACGTCTTCACAAAAATTAGAATATCGTGAAAAAATATCGTGAAATATTTTTTGTCACTAATTTCAGAAAGTGAAACTCATATATTATATAGATTCATTACACATAGAGTGAAATATTTCAAGCCTTTATTTCTTGTAATTTTGATGATTATGGCTTACAGCTAATGAAACCCAAAATTCAGTGTCTCAGAAAATTAGAATATTTTGCTTTAACATATTTTTAAAGAATCATATTTAATATTTGGTCGCATATCCTTTGCGTGCTGTTAGTCATAGTTGTCTAACCCTTGCAGTGATCCATCCACATCTACTCCATATCTGGCAACAGAGTGATGGTTTGGGGCTCGTTCGATAGCTCAGACCCTTGATGACTTACAGCCATTTAGCCAGCCATGTGGTCCATACTGTACCAGTGTAATTTACAGCTGAATCTAATCTCACCCCCCAATTCCCATAGAGATCAGTTCAAATGCAGAGAGGTTATAGTATCGCTTGTAACAGTACCTGAAAATAAGATATCGAGAGTCTTATGGAATGGAACAGTGACTATGAGGTTAAAGTGCAGACTTTCAGCTTTAATTTGAGGATTTTTACATCCATATCGGGTGAACAGTGTAGCAATTGTAGCCATTTTTATACAAAGCCCCCCTCCCCAATTTTAGGGGACCAAAAGTAATTGGACAAATTAACATAAACTTTAATAAAGTCATTATATTTAATATTTGGTTGCATATCCTTTGCATGCCATGACTTCCTGATGTCTGTGACCCAACAACATCAAAACATTTTTAATTTTATTTTCAGGTAGTGTTACAACCGATACTATAATGTTTCTGCATTTGAATGGAACTCTATGGGAATTGGGGGGTGGGACTAGATTAAGCTGTAAATTACATGGGAATAGTATGGACCACATAGTTGTCTACATGTCCGTAAGTCATC
The DNA here is from genome assembly GCA_022702515.1 of Ilyophis sp. 1 JC-2022. Lineage (NCBI taxonomy): Eukaryota > Metazoa > Chordata > Actinopteri > Anguilliformes > Synaphobranchidae > Ilyophis > Ilyophis sp. 1 JC-2022. Next base: position 77,986,824 of record CM040400.1, on the reverse strand, counting down.
AAGAGTGATGTATCAAACTAGCCTCAAACCATTGTAAGAAAAAGGAAGTACGTCTCCGATGTTCGTTGAAAATGACAAAGTTTATTCTTCGTAACAGCAGTTGACAGAGATCCGGCAATGCACTCTGTCTTCAGCGGAGTCAATCTGAGTCCTGTTCTGTGAAATGTATCACTTTAAATACCATTTTCGGGCTTTGTTTTCTACCGGCAGGAAACAGAAATGTATATTCAAAAAATGATGTGATTGATTTAAGGAAGCCACTGTCTGGCTCCCCCCAAAAAAACCTCGTCAAACACTACAGGAAAAGAGTCCATGCCATTGCACCAAGTACTAAACAAGGGGTACCAATAATTATGAAATCTTGATTTTGGTTAAATAAATGTTTTATTAAACAAATGTATGATTTTAGTTGGTTCCAATGGAACATTAATAAACTACAATATTTTTCACATCTTGGCATTTAGATTTTATCTCAATAATTATGTTGTTTATTTTTTTATTTAAGTATTTTTTGTGCATTGCCAATCAGGGGTGCCAATAATTCTGGAGCTCACTGTTTATGTTTTTGTGGATGTACACATACCAATAGGTGTTATTTTTGCCTGAAAAGTATTTGATTATTTTGTACATTTGAAATGCAATATTTATGATGAGACTGGGCCTCACCACTTCCACTTTTGGCAGGTCAGCCAACCCAATGTGGGTTGGAGGAGAGGTTACACTGGCCTCTCGACCAATGCATGCTGGGGTAGGCTCCAGCCTCCCTGTGACCCTAACCAGAAATTAAGTTGTCTACTTAAGTTGTGACTTAAGTACACAACTTAAGTCAACACAACCCAGGTGAGTGCCCATTCAACAAGTAGGTGTGCCTCCAACAGCCTTCAACAGAAGTATATTAATGTTAATTAGCTAAATTGTCATTGTCGAGTGTACACAGGTAGGTGAATGTATATATCTGTAAGGAGGCTTGTGTGTGGAGCAGTGGCAGCTGCTGACCTGAAAATTGAGGAGGTTGAAAACGTCCCCTTAAACCGATTATTGGTCTCAATCATTTCCCTTGATTAACAATAGGCTACAGCGTTTAATTCACTAATTACTCAATGCCATCAGATGTAACCAGTTCTCTTCAATTAGGCTATTAGGCAAGTAATTCATTTTTTCATTTGCGTCGCAAAATTGTGTACATTTTAATCAAATATTATAATAGTGGATACATCTGCTCTTTTTTTCTCCGCACTCAAATTCTGAGAATATTCATGGATATTAAACAATCTTAAAGCTCAGCTTTTGTTAGATTATTTTTATTGCAGGTTGTGCATTTCTATTAACGTGTACTTTTCCATTTAATCTCCCTGACATGATGTGAAGAAAGACGCTGTGTCCTCACCTGCAAATTATTGTTCAGATTGTTGGCACACCTGTTAATCAAGGGAAATGATTGGAAAATGATTGAGACCAATAATCAGTTTAAAAGGAAGTTTTCTGCCTCCTCAATTTTCAGCTCAGCAGCCACCACTGGTGTGAAGTGTCAAGATATCTTTAGTCATTTGTATTCTGACTGGTTTCTTATGAATTTCTTTTATTTTGTTTGAAGTTTTACACCAACAGCGGATACTGGTATGTATTTGTTTTCTTTTTCGTTGTCCTTTGTGTTAAAGACGGCAGTAGGGATTAAATAAAACCCATTTTGTCACGACAGGAACATAAAAAAGGGTAGTTTTCATAGAGCCTGTCAAACATCTGATAGTAATATCAGGAAAAACTATTGTGTTGCGCTGGTGTTTGTGATTTCTCTTTCCTGTTTCACTTTTGTAGAATAAAGAGGACTGCTGGACCCTCATCTGCTTCCTCTTGGCTTTGTCTGCCTGGTTTTGTCGTAGCTTTGCTTTAATTTATTTCACGTCGGATTGGACATTTTAACTCTGAAATTTAAAAGGTAAAACTGACTTTCCATTTCCTCTTCATTTGCAGCAGGGCTAGCTAGCAAATGATATATTTTATAATGTATTTCACATTTAGCCAATGGGTTTTCCTCACTCTCACAAGCAGCATGTAGAGCAATAAAGTACTTGTTGGTGTACTAGCTAGCTTGCTCTTATTATCCTTTAGTTAACGCTAATGTAATATACTCTAATTCTGGGAGGGATGGACATACCTAGCCATGCTACAGGTAGCTAGATTAACTTCATGCAATGGTTAAACTCTTTGCTTCCCATTTCTTCTAACTCTAATTATTTATTAAACTCAATTCCTGATTATAACCTTAACAAACAATAGTAGATTAATTGATAACATAAAAGCTAAATATAGCTTATGATATACAGAATACAAAATGCATGTTATATTCCTCAATCAAAGATTTATTGTAACATTTGAGAAACGGGCATTATTGTAGCGTAACAAAAATAGAATATGAAGGCGTGTATAGGCTACTTCAACAGAAAATAAATTGTACTCCGTCATCTGTTGCAAGCGAAACCGTTGCTCCGCTAGCCGCTAGCAGCATTAACATAATCTGTCTTGAAATGGAAAGGCGACAGTTAAACTAGTAGACCTAGCCTAGAACAGTCAATTTAAATCATAGGCTATTATGTTTTGAATAGGCTCCTCATATGCATAGACCTACTTATTTTTATTCAAGAACATTTAAGCTACGTGGTCGGGAGCGAGTCATGTGCGCAGCCCGTTTATTAGCTCTCGAAATCCCTCACCGTCAATTGTGCTTATTGGCATCATGTCCTTTTCAACCATCAATCTGAGTAATACCCTCCGCTCGGCTATCGTCACATACCCTCTTTGCCAACACTGAGGTGACTGTAGGTTGCGATCCACTTTGACCTGACGGCACGGTTGGATGTACGCTCTTCAGGTGGTAGGCTACATTAACGAAGTAGTTATACTTCTTCTTGTGTAGGCTCAACTTCACGGCTTACACTAGGCTGAATTTGGCTCCCTCGCGTGGAGACCTTAAACCATGATTACATTTCACACAAAAACTCCCGTTGAAACAAGACGGCAGATTGTTCAGTTAATTGTTTCATTTGAAATCTTATCTATTAAATTCTTATTAGCAATCAATCGATAGTCGATTAATTGTTAACATCCCTAGTTTAACGATATGTTTACCAATCTCCAGTTTAGCGTGAGAGACTAGTATATTACACTATTTAGGACAGGCAGGAGTGTCGGGAATATACACCTAATTTAACTAGAAGCTGGACAAGCACTTTACAACATAGTTTGGGATTGCTTTTACGCTTAAATCTTTATTACATGTTTCAGACAATGGCATGTGTTTTGTTTATTTGAGCAGTGAGGAAATGCGTTTCTAGAGAACACAACCATTTCCATCCCTCTCAGCAGGTCGGCTGCTGGATTCAAAAGCAGAGCGGATTCTAAAACGATAAATTATAAATATAATAGAAACATTTTGTAAACGGGTCTGTGCTGTTTTGGGCAAGTACAATGCCCTTTCCCACACTGGTGTTATGATCCCTTGATTCTAATAGTCTGGTGTTTCTCTGGTCATTACAGACTTTGTCAGTGGCTGTGAGCTCCCCCAGAATTCTCTGCACCATGGCGGAAGCTGCACTTAATATTGTTGCATACGCTGCGCTGACTGAAGCCACTAAGCAGGCTGTCAGCTCAGTCAGCTCAGCCGCTAGAAGTGTCATCATTCATCTGTCCAACAACTCCTCAGACATCCTGATGAATCCACAGTGAGTTCATTATAACTGTAAATAGACTCAATGATCTGTACAGAAATAGCATTAAGGCAACTGTTAATTTGCTCTTTGGGCATTTTTGACTCATGTCGTAGGGCTGCAGTCCAATTAGTGTGTTTTCCCCCATAGTCCTGCACTCTTATGGTAAGAACAATCAGTGCTTGTCCAACAATCCAACAATCCAATCTATTTTTGGATTTTCTTTGGGAAGAATCTGTGTGTGTGTGTAACATGCCAAGATAGTTTAGTTTGTCCTTAATTATTTCTGTTCAAGACACAGCATATTGTCCATTTTATTTTCTTAGGGTTCACACCTACAGTGGATACTGCTATGGCCCCCCAAAACCCACGGTGCGACAGGGGATCACAGACGTATGTGCTTTTGGAAATGTATTCACAGACCTAGTGACTTCTGGCTTCGCAGACTTTTGGGCTTCTGAAATTATGCTAAAAACTAAACGTGGTGCTGTGGGGGTCCTGACTTATGACATCCGTGAACGTCAGACGATGGAAGCAGTCAAGCGTCTGGCCGTCATGTTCTCTGTACCTTTCAACTATATGTACTATGAGAACTGTTTTGCTCTGGGTTTGTTTAGCATTGATCAAGCATGTGATTGTGCCCTATATAAGCACATGTATTACCAGGAGGGAACATTCACAAGGGGAAAGGCATCTGGTTCAGAAATCCGCTACCAAGATATAGAGTACACCTTGAAAGGAACCATGTCTCTTGTGGCAAAAGCAGATATAAATGTAGAACTCTGGGATTAAACCTCATTTGATAAGGTGGGTAGGATTGTTTACTCTCTCATGACTGGATGGGTTCTCAAACCCTGTCTTCATATAGAGTACACCTTGAAAGGAACCATGTCTCTTGTGGCAAAAGCAGATAAACCCTGTCTTCATAGCTATGCAGCCATAAGTTACTCCTGGCGGGGGTACTTGTCCAACCCCCCCCCCCCTAACTGTTCTCTCTCTCTCCTTCCACATTCCGCCGGCGGGGCTCATGCCCCGCATCTCGAGAGTTGCTGTCCAGCTTCCTGTCCAGCTTCCTGTCCATCGCCGCTTGCCCCTCCCTCCCCACCACCGCTGCCAGCCGATCCTGCCGCCATCGGCACCCGTTTTCCCATCATCATTGCCGCCACATCTGGACTGCCATCTAGCTGCTGCAATCTCCACTATCATGGATATTGCCAGTCAGTTTTGACCATGCTGGTCATTAAGATCTAGACCCTGAGCCGACCTGAGGAGAATGGGTTTCCCCCTTGAGTCTGGTTCCTCCCAAGGTTTCTTCCTAATTACACCAGGGAGTTTTTCCTTGCCACTGTTGCCTCTGGCTTGCTCTTGTGGGGGTTTAGGCTGGGTTTTTTCTGTGAAGCGCATTGTGACAACTTGTTGTGAAATACGCTATAGAAATAAATATTGATTTGATTTGATATGATTAAACAGCATTTCATGATTGCATCTGTTTTTTTTATTTAAATTAATTCCAATGACATTCACTGCATTTCCTGCACATAGCTCAAAGGCCTCTATGTGGCAGAAGATAACCGTGCTCCTCTGAATAGCAAACCACAGCTGAGATAGAAAAGTAATGATCGGATATGAAGCTCACAGCGAAAAGGAAAATAACCCTCCACCAATCCAGATATTTGCCTAACAATGGTCGAGTTAAAGTGCTGTGGTACCTGTCTTTAAACTCTTCCGGGACAAAATCCAAATCCTTGAAGGTGATATTTTTCGACGGGTCTGTATCACGCTATCCACACTTTGCTAAACTACAGAACCAGTGGACCCGTCAACAAATTCATGATATTGGGTTTTAAAAGACCACCAGGCAGTAAGGCCTATTATTACCCCTCTGATCAAAGGTTTGTATTCCTCTCAAACCTTAAGCATGGAAAGCTTAACTTGAGGTTGTTCCTTGTAGATATCATAGCGATACCTCCACTGGGAACCTTTCTCGCTGGTGAGCCATTCTTGATGGAGGACACGCCTCGGTGCCTTCGGTCTGCTGGAGACTTAGAAATGGATCAGTGGATCCTGTTATTAGTCAGCTCTGTGAAGAGTTTGACCGCTTGCACATTTAATAAAGTATTGTTGTAAAAAAAAAAATTTTAAATAATGAAATAAGTCAATGCTTTGGACTATATCTTTTTGTAATTATTGCATTAGCTGTAACGACGGGAGCTGATAAGTGCATTAAACTACCAGATATCTATCAGAAAGACAATAGCAGTGTCGTGGAAATTCTTCCTAATAAAGAAGTCAAAGTATTCCACCATGCAGCGATACGTTTGTCAGAGTTTTATTCAGTCAGAGCACCCAGAATACACTGCAAAGTGTCTCCATAGGATAACTCTACCCCATGAGCAAATAAACACAGTTTATATACATTTCACTCAACTGCCCTATAAATCATTATCATCATGCAAAAACAAGAGTGGGGTGTCTACCTTATCTAAAGGCCTAATGTGATGCTCTAGGGACACAAAGGGTTAAATGCCTGTCTTCTACATGTAGTAATGCATAACATGTGTAGGCTATTAAAAACAATTCTTCCTTTCTCCCACAGCAAACACAACTAAAATTACATTTTCCGTGCATCTAGTATTTCAGATTTACTCAATTACAACTAACCACCGAAGGTTTTGAAGTTGTATCACTTCTCCCACTTTGTTTTAATAATGTGAAAATTAAGGGAACATTTAGAAAAACGTTTCCTCACACTAGGAAAACGGTGGTAAACATTTAGAAAACACAAAAACAACAGCAATTAGGACTGGTTAGCAATTATACACTGTTGAAACCCGAACAGGTTAGCAACTAAGTTGTTTTCAATGCAGGGGCCTTGAAACAAACTAAAGTGTTTCAAAGCTCAGTTTATTAAAAAAATATCCTTGCTTTTACAAAACACAAATAATATTTTTTCCTGTCAGAGAGAATGGGAGACGGGCAGAAGATAAACTTGAAAAGTTACTTTATTTACATATTTGTGAGTAATGAATAATTAATTTCTGTTTCATTGGACATTCTAAGTCTGCATATTACCGGTTGAATGGCTTGAGATTTTCTGTTTAAAATATTATGTCACATTATCTAGATGTCTGTGGCGGTAACAGAGAATAGTCCTCTAAATACACTTGAAAAGCGGGTTGATTTTATTATCAAATAGTACAAACAGCCACATAGTTGGGGTTCCACATATACAATGAGATGCAACATATAAGTATATAATAAACTATACACATCAGTGTATGGTAAAACATTTTTTTCTTCACTAATATTTTGGATGAAAGTAATATTCAGATTATGTTTACTTACCTAAAATGGAATCTTAAAACACCTTTCTGTTTGAAGAGCACTGCCAGGAAAAGCATTATACCTGCACAATGCAAAGCAAAAGTTTAAATGAAAAAGAATGAAACGCTTCAGTTTACTTATTCCAAGGTAACACGTGTTGGGACATTTGCAGTCATGTGTGTGTCATGTATGTGCTCTTGTGTTTACTTCCCCATTGTGTCCGCTCATGATTACTTATGTGTCTCACCTGCCCTGCTGTTCACCTGTCTCCCAGGCTCCAGCCTGCCACTAAAGTATATCAAGTATTACTGACTGCCTAAATTGTCATTGTGGAGTGTATGTGCACAGGTAGGTGAATGTACTGTATAAATCTGTAAGGAGGCTTGTGTGTGGACAGACAATATATCTTCAGTCATTTGTATTCTGACTTGTTTGTTATAGGTTTAACCATTATTTTGTCTTTTTGTTTTATTAGGGTTTACACCAACAATTAATACTGGTGTGTATATGTTCCTTTAAGAGCAACATGTGTTTTATTGAATCTTTACTGGAAACTGCCATCTTTAAAACAAAGAAAATGGCATAATTTCGGTCTTTTAAAAAACCAAAAAGTTACAATTTTTTCAAACAGCCTGTCAAACATCTCATTGTAACATGGGAAAAACATGTTGGGCTGATGTTGCTCATTTTCCTTTCCTGAAATAAAGAGGAATGCTGGACTGTTATGAGCTTTTACTGCCTGTTTGTCAGAGCTTTGCTTTAATTTCTTATTCATATTGGATTGGGCATTTTAACTCTGGATTATAATAAGGTAAAACCGACTTTCATGAAATAATATTTTCTATATTTATATTTAACCGATGAGAGTTTAACTCATTTTTGATATTTAATTTTAACTAGTTCAAATAGTTATTTTTGATATCAGGAATTGCATTTTAACCAGTTAAAATTACCATTTCCAATTTGAACAAATTAAAATACAGTTCTTGAAATCAAGAATTCCTAACTAGTTAAAATAAAATTATTGATCAAGAATAACAATTTAAATATAGTAACGATTTCCAGGGACTAAGCAGCATTTGTCAAACACTATTATGGAGGATCACAACTTTATATATACAGGGGGTGGAAAAAATATCAGAAACACCCCTGAAAAATGGCTTTAATTTTGAAGCATCTAAACCACAATTACAAATGCATCTACACAGGAGATTCCTATTCATTTGAGTGCTAATTAGCAGCATGTCTCTGCTTAAAAGAGCAGCACTTTGTGAGGTAAGTCTCCCAAGCAAGATGAGGATACTAAACGGGCCAAATAGTTGGTGCCCGAATTGCAGGTGTATCGTTCACAAAAACGGCAAAATTATTGAAGGTGGCAAGAGGAACAGTGTCAAAAATGATGACAACATATGCCCAACACCAAAAAACAGCTTCAGCAAAAGATACTGTGGCCGCAAGTCAAAGCTCTCCAACAGGGACAGACGGACACTTGGTAAAATAGTTGCTAATAACCACAGAAATACAACTCTTAAAAATCACCACAGAATTGAATCAATCCATATCTGAACCAGTCTCAACAAAAACAGTACATTGTGAGCTTCACAAAGCTGGTATTTAAGGCAGGGCTGCCATTCGGTAACCATTTGTATCCAAGGCTAATGCACAAAAATGCATAACATGGTGTAAGGAACGCAAAACCTGGACCCCTGAGCAATGGAGAAAAGTGATATGGTCTGATGAGTCATCTTTTAATCTTTTTAATACACCTGGACAGGTTTTATGTTTGGAGAAAGCCTAAGGCCGCGATCACACCGGATCCGCTTTAAGAGCTCGGGGCGCCTTTTTTAGAATTGTTTTCAATGAGTTTGAAGCGTTTTCCACGCTGCTTTTACACCCCATGGACCTTGGTATAACGTCTCATCCGAAATTTTTTTTAAAGTTTAGTATTAAGCAGTTACAGAAAACACATAGTTTTTCCCCCCTGCTTTTATCTCAAGCTTTTACTAATTTGGCCGAGTCGTCAGCATGGTTAGAATAATCCTCGCATTGTATACATGGATTTTGGGAGTGGGTCAGAGGAAGTATTGATTCTATCATAGAATAGGCTATGCCTACATGACGGGAGTTTTTCCTCCTCAATATGTAAGTAAGACTGCTTGTAAAATGTGGTTCGTTTTCGCTGGCTACATATGTACCTTAGCTTTTCCACTCGACCACTGTCTTGTCCAATATGTTTGATATTGTTATTTTTGCAATTTGAGTGCATTTCACATACTGTAGTGTAAGCGTTTATTGTGTTTTTTTTTAATGAATCCAGCAGTTCTAACACTCAATGCCGTTGTTAAAGGGTGCAGCACTCTGAATACTCAACAGAAGTGGTATTGCATGCTAAAACCTCTCACTCAACCTACATTTAATTATATTCAATGGATTTCTTTCCCTCCCTCTACCCAACAGGTGAAGGAGAGGATATCTGCTTGTCTGGCCGACATCTCTGAGTGGATGACTACCCATCACCTGAAGCTCAACCTCGACAAGACAGAGCTCCTCTTCATGCCGTACAAAACCTCCCCGCTACTTGACCTCTCCATCACCGTTGACGGGACCGTGGTGGCTGCCTCCCGCTCTGCAAAGAACCTGGGGGTGGTCCTAGACGACCAGCTGGACTTCAAAGACCACATCAGGGCGACGGCACGGTCCTGCAGGTTCCTCCTGTACAACATCAGGAGGATTCGACCGTACCTGACCACCTACTCCACCCAGCTTCTGGTCCAGACTATGGTCACCTCACGCCTGGACTACTGCAACTCCCTGCTCGCAAGCTTACCAGCCTGCGCCATACTCCCTCTTCAACTGATCCAGAACGCAGCTGCCCGGCTTGTGTTCAACCTCCCGAAATTTTCACATGTCACCCCCCTGTTGAGGTCACTCCACTGGCTGCCAGTTGCAGCTAGGATCAGGTTCAAAGTTCTGACCCTGGCCCACACTGCAGCTAATAGGACAGGCCCCGTCTACCTGCAGGACCTGATCCAGACCTATGTTCCTGCTCGACCACTTCGCTCTTCTACAGCAGGGCGCCTCGCACTTCCCCCCCTCCGTGTCAATGGCGCCCGCTCCTCCCGACTGCGGAGCTTTTCCACCCTAGCTCCCCAGTGGTGGAACGAACTTCCCATTCCCCTACGCTCAATACCAACCCTGCCTGCTTTCCGTCGTGGCCTGAAAACACACCTTTTCAGGCTCCACCTGGACTAATACTTATCTAGGACCTCATGGTATGTCTTCTTGTTGACCTGTGTACTCAAGTTTATACTATTTAGAATAGCATTGTAGTAGATGATTTACCCAGTTCACTGTGAACTGCACTGTGTTCGTTACTAGGGATAGCTGATACTGTATGGGAAGAATGTGCTTTCTTATCTGTTCTGTAGTTACTTCGATGACCTTTCTATATGCACTTACTGTACGTCGCTTTGGATAAAAGCGTCTGCTAAATGACTGTAATGTAATGTAATGATTTAATTTAATCATTATTTTAAATCATCAATTAAATCGCCAAATTTGTTGATAGGTCAGTTGAACAGTAACCTGGTTCCAGATCGAATCAAGATCTAACAGAGGGCAAAACGGTGACTTTTCAAGAGCTAAAGGAGGAAATTTAACGCACAATCCCTCACAAATAAATCCTGTCTCATACACAACCACATTTTGCAAACAAAGTATCTTACATTAACTCTTTTTCAGTTCCATGAGTGTACCTGGGTTAATGTGCTATATGTTCATTTTAAATCTGTTAGCTAGAAAAATGTCCACATTACCTGTGACCATGTTATTGACGGGGTACTGCTGTACACTACAGCACTGGGGAGTTTCTCTCTGAGGTGTTGTCAACATGGCAGCTTCTTGGCTTAGATTAAATAATTAAAATGTTTAAGTAAGTAAAATGTTTAAGTGAAAAGGCGCTTGATTACTTTAGATCACAGTAGTTGAGTTACAACAGCAATAGCTACTGCAGTCACACACATCCATATGCATAAATGATAATCAGTCAATGATCATATCATAATCAATGATAATCTAAATGATAACCAATAAAATATTTATTTTTCATTATAGCCTATGAAGAAAGATGTCACTTATAACTCAGAAAACATGTTACTGGTCTAAATTGAGCAAATTAGGACCCCTGGTGGTGAGAGAGGATGATACACTAACTACCCAAAAGCATCAACTGATCTGATGGGTCATAACGTGCATAGAGTGCAATATCCACCTACTGTACCTCTTTGCATCTTCTCCTTTTCCACAGTCATCTTGGGGCCTCAGTGCATCTTCTTCCAATCCCATATTATTCTTCCTAAAGTTTGCTCTGCCACATGGAACCTGATAAAAACATACTTATTTATATATAGACAGTGCATATTAAGATTATTGAAATATATGTTATTACGAGTGACTAGAAAGTAAATGAAAAAATACGTGCTGTGCTTTAACTGACACTACACTACTGAAATAACATTGTTATTTCACAGATTAAGCAATAAGCTTTACTTTATTCTGATTGATCTCTTGTTCCCAGATGAAATGTCCAACCGCCGCTTTTACTTCTGAAATGTGAAAAAAGATAATTAATTGCGCTGCATTGTACTGTGACTACAGAATGACACGTGCAAGTGGGAGTTCTCTGCTAAACATCTGCTGCAGTACACAGCTTTAGTGCAATGGATTGCGCACAAAGTGATTATTAAAAATAACTTTTACAAGAGGAACCAGAGAGAGAGATCAGAGTGAATAACGACTTTCAGTTCAATTGACAATGTGTGTTTTCTCCTCTTCTATGCCTCTAGCTCTATGCTATCAGCCTGATTGGAAAACATCCCCTCAACTGGATTGAACCACTATACCTGTATTTGGGAAGGGAAACTACTGAAAAAATTGCTGACAGGTGGATTAATGAATCATGGGAGGGTAGGCGGCACTTCAAACTGGAGAATAGTGTAGCTCTAAACAACGGCTACCATAAAAAAAAAAAAATCATGTCTCAGCTTGAAATTAGTCTTTTCACATAAATCCGTTGAATAGTTGTGAATATTTTCCAGACAAACTCTGCTATAGTGAACAATCGTGTAGTTGTCCTCACCTTTCTGAATGCAGGTTGGAGGGAGCACATAGTGACCGATGGACACAGACTCTGTGCTCTGGGTTTTTTCACAGGTGGAGAGGAACAAACTGTGGAAAACCGTCACCCTGTCCTCTGCATATTCCACACTCCCAAATATCCTAAGAATATGTTACATTATGTTTACCATACAAATGAACGCTCACTGCTTGGCTCTTCTTACAAAAATGAAAAACATTATTTCTTGCCTCTGGATGGGCCACATCTTTCAAGTTATATAAATCACTTGGCATTTAGCATTGAGCACACCTTTGTAAGTTTACCCCTAGTAACTTTGGGATCTAAAGTGGAGTGGCGGCAGTGTAGTATAATGGTTAAGGAACTGGACTTGTAACCGAAAGGTTGCAGGTTCGATAACCAGATAAGACACTGCTGTTGTATCCTTGAGCAAGGTACTTAACCTGCATTGCTTCAGTATATATCCAGCTGTATGAATGGATAGATGTAATAAGAAGTTCTGGATAAGAGCGTCTGCTAAATGCCTGTAATGTAATGTAAAGACACACCATATCAAGTTATGTAATTTTACCTTATTATATCACATAGCTTGAAATAAGGTAACATTATATGACCTAATATACATGCAGCATCTAAGGTTACTGCACTACAACTGTGCACATGTACAATACGGTATAGCGTTTCATTTACAAATCAAACCACCTGCTCAGGGGTACGTTTGTGGTCTTTGAACAGTAGCCTACCGTTGCGTATCAGGACTGGTTGCATTTTCGCTGAATAGATAATCTGCTGTTTTCCAACTAACGATGGTTCCACCTTCTGACACTGAATAAAAAATAAACCAAAAACAAACTTGTAGCAGGCAAATATTACATTTATCATTGTTGTGTTCACATAAGCTTTCAGTTTGAAATACTGATCTGCATTAGACGACCAGTACGGAAATTACCAAGTAGCCTACGACAATTTTAATCTCACAATAAATAAATACAGTTCACCAGCGTTATTATAACCACGAAATTGTAAGGAAAGAAGCAATATTAACTAGGTATGTACCCAGCAAACAGTGGACATCCCATTTTAATCCCCTCAAAGTAATGATATGACGTTCCCTAGGGATGTCCTAAAAACATTACTAGAACGTTATTACAGTCCTAGGAAGGTCACTGTTAGGTTACAATATGACATTTAATTAGAATTTTTCGGGGACGTTCAAGCAACGTCCCTATCCAGTTATGATATGACGTGCTCATAACATTCATGGGACGTTCCTGCAACGTTTGTTACTGGTTACAATATAACGCAATGTAATGAATGTCCTGGTGACCTAATTTTGTTAGCTTGGTAGGCATCTGCTCATTATCGAGCGTTTTATCACGTTAGCTTGAGTTAAATACCTCACCTTAGTTAGATGATACTGATACTTACCCCACAGATGACAAAGCTCCTCACTCACACTGTTTGAAAACCACGCCTTTTTATTTGTAAACATCCCCAGTTTGTAGTTTTCTCTCTTCTAACGTGTTGAATAAACTTGCTAGTCCGCAATAGCTGGCAACAGTGAGTTAGTTAAAGTCAGATATCTAGCTAACAGTACACATTAGCCAATTTAACGTTACTGTGGACAAAGTTTAGGCCCTTTCCGTCGATTCAGTAGGTTCTGAATCTCGACCCATTAATAGTCTAAATAGCTAGCTAGCTAGCGAGCTAACTAGTGACCTGCACCGACGGTATGTCAGGACAGTAAAAATACGTGTAGTAAGTGCTGGGCTTTATGGCATTGTAAAGCATACCTTAAAGCTGTAAATATTCTTGCTGGCTGAATATATAACCAGGGAATATATTAATCAAGAACCTTAAAACAATCAATCGTCAAGCTAATTGTATAGATAAAATATGTTCTACTTAGTAACTACACCGCGTAGCTAAATTGCTAATGTAACATTTACGAATTTGGCTAATAACGTCAGCTAATATAGAATTTCAAAACGTATTAGCCATGCTGTTTATTTCCCGCGTGTCAGTTGCTGCCGGATACATCAAAGGTTCGTTTGGACAGGTTGTCAATCGCTGTGGCGCGTGTTCCGTTCTAATGGCGGGATCGAAGGTCCATATTTAATTACTTCACATTTTCAACCGCTAGGGGCGGTAACAGCATGCAAAGGATAAGCGACCAAATTATGAAATATGATACTTTAAATATACGGTAAAGCAAAGGGTATGAATACTTATGTAAATCAGAGATTTCAGTTTTGGATTTTTAATAAATTAGCAAAAAAAATTAAAAACATGTTTTCACAAAAATTAGAATATCGTGAAAAAGTTCAATATTTTTTGTCACTCATTTCAGAAAGTGAAACTCATATATTATATAGATTCATTACACATAGAGTGAAATATTTCAAGCCTTTATTTCTTGTAATTTTGATGATTATGGCTTACAGCTAATGAAACCCAAAATTCAGTGTCTCAGAAATTAGAATATTTTGCTTTAACATATTTTTAAAGTATCATATTTAATATTTGGTCGCATATCCTTTGCGTGCTGTTAGTCATAGTTGTCTAACCCTTGCAGTGATCCATCTACTCCATATCTGGCAACAGAGTGATGGTTTGGGGCTCGTTCGATAGCTCAGACCCTTGATGACTTACAGCCATTTAGCCAGCCATGTGGTCCATACTGTACCAGTGTAATTTACAGCTGAATCTAATCTCACCCCCCAATTCCCATAGAGATCAGTTCAAATGCAGAGAGGTTATAGTATCGCTTGTAACAGTACCTGAAAATAAGATATCGAGAGTCTTATGGAATGGAACAGTGACTATGAGGTTAAAGTGCAGACTTTCAGCTTTAATTTGAGGGTTTTTACATCCATATCGGGTGAACAGTGTAGCAATTGTAGCCATTTTTATACAAAGCCCCCCCCCCCCCCCAATTTTAGGGGACCAAAAGTAATTGGACAAATTAACATAAACTTTAATAAAGTCATTATATTTAATATTTGGTTGCATATCCTTTGCATGCCATGACTTCCTGATGTCTGTGACCCAACAACATCAAAACATTTTTAATTTTATTTTCAGGTAGTGTTACAACCGATACTATAATGTTTCTGCATTTGAATGGAACTCTATGGGAATTGGGGGGTGGGACTAGATTAAGCTGTAAATTACATGGGAATAGTATGGACCACATAGTTGTCTACATGTCCGTAAGTCATCAAGAGTCTGATGTATCAAACTAGCCTCAAACCATCACTCTGCTGACAGATATGCATTCGATATGGATGGATCACTTTAAGGGTTGTTTCTCCTGACTCATTTTCCCATAGAGTTCAAGAGGAAAATAAGTAAGGCGAAACTACCCTGAAAGTGATCCATTCATATCTACTGCATATCTGGCAGCAGAGTGATGGTTTAAAGCTTGTATCAAACTAGCCTCAAACCATTGTAAGAAAAAGGAAGTACGTCTCCGATGTTCGTTGAAAATGACAAAGTTTATTCTTCGTAACAGCAGTTGACAGAGATCCGGCAATGCACTCTGTCTTCAGCGGAGTCAATCTGAGTCCTGTTCTGTGAAATGTATCACTTTAAATACCATTTTTGGGCTTTGTTTTCTACCGGCAGGAAACAGAAATGTATATTCAAAAAATGATGTGATTGATTTAAGGAAGCCACTGTCTGGCTCCCCCCAAAAAAACCTCGTCAAACACTACAGGAAAAGAGTTCATGCCATTGCACCAAGTACTAAACAAGGGGTACCAATAATTATGAAATCTTGATTTTGGTTAAATAAATGTTTTATTAAACAAATGTATGATTTTAGTTGGTTCCAATGGAACATTAATAAACTACAATATTTTTCACATCTTGGCATTTAGATTTTATCTCAATAATTATGTTGTTTATTTTTTTATTTAAGTATTTTTTGTGCATTGCCAATCAGGGGTGCCAATAATTCTGGAGCTCACTGTTTATGTTTTGGTGGATGTACACATACCAATAGGTGTTATTTTTGCCTGAAAAGCATTTGATTATTTTGTACATTTGAAATGCAATATTTATGATGAGACTGGGCCTCACCACTTCCACTTTTGGCAGGTCAGCCAACCCAATGTGGGTTGGAGGAGAGGTTACACTGGCCTCTCGACCAATGCATGCTGGGGTAGGCTCCAGCCTCCCTGTGACCCTAACCAGAAATTAAGTTGTCTACTTAAGTTGTGACTTAAGTACACAACTTAAGTCAACACAACCCAGGTGAGTGCCCATTCAACGAGTAGGTGTGCCTCCAACAGCCTTCAACAGAAGTATATAAATGTTAATTTGCTAAATTGTCATTGTCGAGTGTACACAGGTAGGTGAATGTATATATCTGTAAGGAGGCTTGTGTGTGGAGCAGTGGCGGCTGCTGACCTGAAAATTGAGGAGGTTGAAAACGTCCCCTTAAACCGATTATTGGTCTCAATCATTTCCCTTGATTAACAATAGGCTACAGCGTTTAATTCACTAATTACTCAATGCCATCAGATGTAACCAGTTCTCTTCAATTAGGCTATTAGGCAAGTAATTACTTTTTTCATTTGCGTCGCAAAATTGTGTACATTTTAATCAAATATTATAATAGTGGATACATCTGCTTTTTTTTTCTCCGCACTCAAATTCTGAGAATATTCATGGATATTAAACAATCTTAAAGATCAGCTTTTGTTAGATTATTTTTATTGCAGGTTGTGCATTTCTATTAACGTGTACTTTTCCGTTTAATCTCCCTGTCATGATGTGAAGAAAGACGCTGTGTCCTCACCTGCAAATTATTGTTCAGATTGTTGGCACACTTGTTAATCAAGGGAAATGATTGTAAAATGATTGAGACCAATAATCAGTTTAAAAGGAAGTTTTCTGCCTCCTCAATTTTCACCTCAGCAGCCGCCACTGGTGTGAAGTGTCAAGATATCTTTAGTCATTTGTATTCTGACTGGTTTCTTATGAATTTCTTTTATTTTGTTTGAAGTTTTACACCAACAGCGGATACTGGTATGTATTTGTTTTCTTTTTCGTTGTCCTTTGTGTTAAAGATGGCAGTAGGGATTAAATAAAACCCATTTTGTCACGAAAGGAACATATAAAAAAAGGGTAGTTTTCATAGAGCCTGTCAAACATCTGATAGTAATATCAGGAAAAACTATCGTGTTGTGCTGGTGTTTGTGATTTATCTTTCCTGTTTCACTTTTGTAGAATAAAGAGGACTGCTGGACCCTCATCTGCTTCCTCTTGGCTTTGTCTGCCTGGTTTTGTCGTAGCTTTGCTTTAATTTATTCACGTCGGATTGGACATTTTAACTCTGAAATTTAAAAGGTAAAACTGACTTTCCATTTCCTCTTCATCTGGAGCAGGGCTAGCTAGCAAATTATATATTTTATAATATATTTCATATTTAGCCAATGGGTTTTCCTCACTCTCACAAGCAGCATGTAGAGCAATAAAGTAATTGTTAGTGTACCAGCTTGCTTGCTCTTATTATCCTTTAGTTAACGCTAATGTAATATACTCTAATTCTGGGAGGGATGGACATACCTAGCCATGCTACAGGTAGCTAGATTAACTTCATGCAATGGTTGAAAACTGTCTTTGCTTCCCATTTATTCTAACTGTAATTATTTATTAAACTCAATTCCTGATTATAACCTTAACAAACAATAGTAGATTAATTGATAACATAAAAGCTAAATATAGCTTATGATATACAGAATACAAAATGCATGTTATATTCCTCAATCAAAGATTTATTGTAACATTTGAGAAACTGGCATTATTGTAGCGTAACAAAAATAGAATAGGAAGGCGTGTATAGGCTACTTAAACAGAAAAGAAATTGCGCTCCGTCTCATCTGTTGCAAGCGAAACCGTTGCTCCGCTAGCAGCATTAACATAATCTCTCTTGAAATGGAAAGACGACAGTTAAACTAGTAGACCTAGCCTAGAACAGTCAATTTAAATCATTGGCTATTATGTTTTGAATAGGCTCCTCATATGCATACTAGATAGACCTACGTATTTTTATTCAAGAACATTTAAGCTATGTGGTCTGGAGCGAGTCATGTGCGCAGCCCGTTTATTAGCTCTCGAAATCCCTCACCGTCAATGGTGCTTATTGGCATCATGTCCTTTTCAACCATCAATCTGAGTAATACCCTCCGCTCGTCAATCGTCACATACCCTCTTTGCCAACACTGAGGTGACGGTAGGTTGCGATCCACTTTGCCCTGACAGCACGGTTGGATGTACGCTTTTCAGGTGGTAGGCTACATTAACGAAGTAGTTATACTTCTTGTGTAGGCTCAACTTCACGGCTTACACTAGGCTGAATTTGGCTCCATCGCGTGGAGACCTTAAACCATGATTACATTTCACACAAAAACTCCCGTTGAAACAAGACGGCAGATTGTTCAGTTAATTGTTTCATTTGAAATCTTATCTATTAAATTCTTATTATCCATCGATAGTCGATTAATTGTTAACATCCCTAGTTTAACGATATGTTTACCAATCTCCAGTTTAGCGTGAGAGACGAGTATATTACTCTATTTAGGACAGGCAGGAGTGTCGGGAATATACACCTAATTTAACTAGAAGATGGACAAGCACTTTACAACATAGTTTGGGATTGCTTTTACGCTTAAATGTTTATTACATGTCTCAGACAATGGCATGTGTTTTGTCTATTTGAGCAGTGAGGAAATACGTTTCTAGAGAACACAACCATTTCCATCCCTCTCAGCAGGTCGGCTGCTGGATTCAAAAGCAGAGCGGATTCTAAAACGATAAATTATAAATATAATAGAAACATTTTGTAAACGGGTCTGTGCTGTTTTGGGCAAGTACAATGCCCTTTCCCACACTGGTGTTATGATGCCTTGATTCTAATAGTCTGGTGTTTCTCTCGTCATTACAGACTGTCAGTGGCTGTGAGCTCCCCCAGAATTCTCTGCACCATGGCGGAAGCTGCACTTAAGATTGTTGCAAACGCTGCGCTGGCTGAAGCCGGTAAGCAGGCTGTCATCTCAGTCAGCTCAGCCGCCAGAAGTGTCATCATTCATCTGTCCAACAACTCCTCAGACATCCTGATGAATCCACAGTGAGTTCATTATAACTGTAAATAGACGCAATGATCTGTAAACAGAAATAGCATTAAGGCAACTTTGTTAATTTGCTCTTTGGGCATTTTTGACTCATGTCGTAGGGCTGCAGTCCAATTAGTGTATTTTCCCCCATAGTCCTGCACTCTTATGGTAAGAACAATCAGTGCTTGTCCAATTTGTCCAACAATCCAATCTATTTTTTGATTTTTTTTGGGGAAGAATCTGCAGGATGTGTCTGTCTGTGTCTGTGTCTGTCTGTGTCTGTGTCTGTGTCTGTGTGTGTGTGTGTGTGTCTGTGTGTGTGTCTGTGTGTGTGTCTGTGTGTCTGTGTGTGTGTCTGTGTGTGTGTGTCTGTCTGTCTGTGTCTGTGTCTGTGTCTGTGTCTGTGTCTGTGTCTGTGTCTGTGTGTGTGTCAGATAAGGGTACATTTTATGAGGCGTGTTTGTCTAACACGCCAAGATAGTTTAGTTTGTCCTTCATTATTTCTGTTCAAGACACAGCATATTGTCCATTTTATTTTCTTAGGGTTCACACCTACAGTGGATACTGCTCTGGCCCCCCAAAACCCACGGTGCGACAGGGGATCACAGACGTATGTGCTTTTGGAAATGTATTCACAGACCTAGTGACTTCTGGCTTCGCAGACTTTTGGGATTCTGAAAATAAGCTAAAAACTAAACATGGTGCTGTGGGGGTCCTGACTTATGACATCCGTGAACGTCAGACGATGGAAGCAGTCAAGCGTCTGGCCGTCATGTTCTCTGTACCTTTCAACTATATGTACTATGAGAACTGGTTTGCTCTGGGTTTGTTTAGCATTGATCAAGCATGTGATTGTGCTCTATATAAGCACATGTATTACCGGAAGGGAAGATTCACAAGGGGAAAGGCATCTGGTTCAGAAATCCGCTACCAAGATATAGAGTACACCTTGAAAGGAACCATGTCTCTTGTGGCAAAAGCAGATAAACCCTGTCTTCATAGCTATGCAGCCATAAGTTACTCCTGGTGGGGGTACTAGTCCACTTTAACGGACTACATATCCATTACTGCAACGTACGGGTGGTTCTCGACCAATCAGATATCATGATTTCGTCTGGACATTTTTGCCAATGCTGTGGCTGCTGCCGCTGAAGACAAGCTAATGTTAGCTTGCTAAGTTGAGAAGCCCGCCTGACAAGGTCAGAAACTACGCCACGGTTAACCACATAAAGCAATTATAGTTTGTATTCCTTCAAGCTAACTAGCTAACGTTTAAAAAGTGTTTAAAAACGAAGATGTGTACTACTGCTGGCTAACGTTATGGAGACAACGCTACACTAGAGTTGCGTGTGTTCGGAGGGAATTATGGGACGTCGAGTTTTTAAACAAGTGCCAGCGATGGTAGCTATATTCACAAAAAAATACTGAAACATAAAATATACTCGAAGCAGGTCCAGAAAAACGACATATTTTGCGAACGGGCGTTATATTGAACAATCCAGCAAATTGATGGTAAGACGTAATCACTAGAAATTATTTAAAAGTAAGATTTAGTTAATGTCTATTGTCTAAATGAATGAGGAAGTTACTTCCGAAACCAGTGTGACGTATCACTTGAGTACTTTATAGGAGGAATTACGTCGTCACGTGGAGGTCATGTTCATGACAAATGTATGTATAAGAGTCTCAATGCATCTTGCACCAAGAAGGTTCATTCGTACTTGACGACTCTAATGTTCGGAGGAACGAAATAAAACTTCGTCATACAAAGGAAGAATTTTGTCAGACATTTCTTTGGAAATTGGAGAAATGTTTTTTTTTCTACTTAGAGGCTATATTTATAATAAAGTATCTGACCTAGGTCTGGTTATTAGAGCATCCCATAGATATGGGATAGATGTTTGATAAATTAAAATATCTCTCTGACACACATGCCTATTGTTTTGATCTCTTAGGATCTTCACCAGATCTGTTTTACTTACATTTAACATGGACTCCTCTGCTCAGCACCTCAAATAATTAGTATGTGTGTATAATACATCATGTCATTTTTGGAGTAAGAATAAATATGGGATAAAGCAATAAGTCTGAGACACAGCGTACATATTAGTGCTGTGCTTGCCTGGCTTCTTCACAAAAGAATGCAGTGATATAACATGTACAATATGCAACAAAAAGACCATTTGAGAGGCCAGTGGTCTAACCCTAACCCCAGAATAAAAAGGTTCTTGCTGATCTTTTTTCAGTATAAAACAATTGAGTATTTAGAGATTGAGCTGGGTAGGTCGTGGTCATTGGTATCAAATGAGAGTATGCACATACCTATACTGTAGTTTATTGTCAGGTACATAATACAGTAACAATGGCCAGATTAATGGTGTGCTGCTATTGTGTAATGGTATAGGAGACACTGTTATGTTACCTCTCAAAATTCACAGAAATGCATAAAATGAGCTCGTGTAAATTAAAAAATTTCTGGGGGAGTACCACATTATTGGTGCGGTGGTGTGCTGCTATTGTTTAATGGTATGGGAGACACTGTTATGTTACCTCTTAAAATTCACGGAAATGCATGAAATGTGCTCTTTTTTTCTGGGGGAGTACCCCCAGACCCCCCCCAACATGAAGTTATATTTGGGATGGGACATCTATGCTGTTACACCACCCAGCAAACGCACAGTTTGGGGGTCCGGCGCATCGTTGCCAGATTTGGTGAGAACCCACCTTAAATATGTGTCACCTGAAATTGTTAACGTGATGCATGCGCGAGCAGCGAGGGGTGCTATAGCAAGCAACAACAAAAAAACAGCTTTATTCTTCGATTTGTGCTTTCCTCTGGTTTGTCTTTCACAAATACCATGGCAACCCCGTTTGACGAGTGTCTCGCTGAGCATGCTCACTCCACACAACTGTGTTTCGCCCACATAGGCTATTTATGACAATTCGTCACCTCGTCATTCATAGAGCAGCAATGACGAGGCCTATAATGTGAATATTATTATTCATGGCAGCGTGCACAGCTATTTCTGATTTCTGTCTTTTAAATAATGTGGGATTGCAATTGTGGTTGGAACGAAACGAAAGCACGCGCAGTCGGTTTACAGATGCTCTGATCTGTCCTTGATTTCCCCCTTGAGGACTCGGGTTGATAATTCAGAGGGACATAACAACGCACGCTGAGAATGTTCAACTGGGCAGTGCGTTTGCAGTGCGTTGACCCGGTGTTTTCATTTACATTCGCGTATTCGCGTGCGGTATGTTTCCGCCCTAAAACATTTCAATGCAGGAAAAACCCGTCCCTGATATAATATAAAACCTAAATTGTACATTAGGAGACAGAAATATGTAAAATGTACAACTGGAACAAAGTCTAATTGATCTGATATTCTGCTAAAACTAATTATTGATGAGAAGCCATTCCATGCAGGATGTTTAGAGAAGGATCGTCTGGCAAATTCACGTCAAAACAATTTTATTGAAAAAAAGAGTTTTCTCTATTTTAAGTGCAGTATTTTACAATGTACTTGTAAGAGTATTTTAAATTCCAAATCACTAGAGGATTTACAGGAAAATATAACCCAATCCTGTAGATGTCCAGTTTTATCACACCTGTAGAGCATATACAGCCATTTCCTGTGTAAATGTAAAGTTTTCATTTAGTATTCCTAAGTGCTCTTTCTTCATCTGATGTAATACTATATTTTTCTTTATGAGCTTTAGATACTAAGAAATCGGGGAGGCCTGGAAGGAAGTCATGCAGTTCACCCGAATACTTAGTCAGGGCATCAATGAAAACATATCCTGTGAAGGGAAGAAGAAACAACATACACTATAATACCTATAATGTTCCCTAATGATGTGGGTATGTGTGTATGGATGACATGTTAGCCAATCTTTGCAAACAAAGTATCTTACACTAACTCTTTTTCAGTTCCATTAGTGTACCTGGGTTAATGTGCTATATGTTCATTTCAAATCTGTTAGCTATAAAAATGTCCACATTACCTGTGACCATGTTGTTGACGGGGTACTGCTGTACACTACAGCACTGGGGAGTTTCTCTCTGAGGTGTTGTCAACATGGCAGCTTCTTGGCTTAGATTAAATAATTAAAATGTTTAAGTAAGTAAAATGTAAAAGTAAAAGTGAAAAGGGGCTTGATTACTTTAGATCACAGTAGTTGAGTTACAACAGCAATAGCTACTGCAGTCACACACATCCATATGCATAAATGATAATCAGTCAATGATCATATCATAATCAATGATAATCTAAATGATAACCAATAAAATATTTATTTTTCATTATAGCCTATGAAGAAAGATGTCACTTATAACTCAGAAAACATGTTACTGGTCTAAATTGAGCAAATTAGGACCCCTGGTGGTGAGAGAGGATGATACACTAACTACCCAAAAGCATCAACTGATCTGATGGGTCATAACGTGCATAGAGTGCAATATCCACCTACTGTACCTCTTTGCATCTTCTCCTTTTCCACAGTCATCTTGGGGCCTCAGTGCATCTTCTTCCAATGCCATACTATTCTTCCTAAAGTTTGCTCTGCCACATGGAACCTGATAAAAACATACTTATTTATATATAGACAGTGCATATTAAGATTATTGAAATATATGTTATTACAAGTGACTAGAAAGTAAATGAAAAAATACGTGCTGTGCTTTAACTGACACTACACTACTGAAATAACATTGTTATTTCACAGATTAAGCAATAAGCTTTACTTTATTCCGATTGATCTCTTGCTCCCAGATGAAATGTCCAACCGCCGCTTTTACTTCTGAAATGTGAAAAAAGATAATTAATTGCACTGCATTGTACTGTGACTACAGAATGACACGTGCAAGTGGGAGTTCTCTGCTAAACATTTGCTGCAGTACACAGCTTTAGTGCAATGGATTGTGCACAATGTGATTATTAAAAATAACTTTTACAAGAGGAACCAGAGAGAGAGATCAGAGTGAATAACGACTTTCAGTTCATTTGACAATGTGTGTTTTCTCCTCTTCTATGCCTCTAGCTCTATGCTATCAGCCTGATTGGAAAACATCCCCTCAACTGGATTGAACCACTATACCTGTATTTGGGAAGGGAAACTACTGAAAAAATTGCTGACAGGTGGATTAATGAATCATGGGAGGGTAGGCGCCACTTCAAACTGGAGAATAGTGTTGCTCTAAACCAGGGGTTCCAAAACTTTTCCATGCCAAGGACCCCCAAATAGCCGTAGCCTCTGGCTGGGGCCCCCCTATTGCGAAATGGCTTTTAAAAAGAAACTTTTAAATTACACTGGCAAATATTAAAAAATCAAACATACAGCTTCTTAATACACAACACAATACTTTTGACCCTATTTTGATTCCATAATCGGGCCGTTAGCAGCTCAACGTAATGCTTTGACTGACAGGCAGACGGTTAGTTATTGGCTGCGATTGAAAGAAGGGCATGGCAAAGACCTAAAATCGATATGAAAGGATTTATAACAATTTATATCTTATTTTAAACCGGCACAGTAATCTTATGAATTGAAATTTATTTTTTGAATAATTTTTTTTTTTTTTTTGCATTTTCCATTTTCCTCTCCCTTCCAATTGGCCCCCCTGGCGCCCCCTGGCGGCCCCCACTTTGAAAACCCCTGCTCTAAACAACGGCTACCATCAAAAAAAAGATAATGTCTCAGCTTGAAATTAATCTTTTCACATAAATCCGTTGAATAGTTGTGAATATTTTCCAGACAAACTCTGCTATAGTGAACAATCTTGTAGTTGTCCTCACCTTTCTGAATGCAGGTTGGAGGGAGCACATAGTGACCGATGGACACAGACTCTGTGCTCTGGGTTTTTTCACAGGTGGAGAGGAACAAACTGTGGAAAACCGTCACCCTGTCCTCTGCATATTCCACACTCCCAAATATCCTAAGAATATGTTACATTATGTTTACCATACAAATGAACGCTCACTGCTTGGCTCTTCTTACAAAAATGAAAAACATTATTTATTGCCTCTGGATGGGCCACATCTTTCAAGTTATATAAATCACTTGGCATTTAGCATTGAGCACACCTTTGTAAGTTTACCCCTAGTAACTTTGGGCTCTAGGGTGGAGTGGCGGCAGTGTAGTATAATGGTTAAAGAACCGGACTTGTAACCGAAAGGTTGCAGGTTCGATTCCCAGATAGGACACTGCCGTTGTATCCTTGAGCAAGGTACTTAACCTGCATTGCTTCAGTATATATCCAGCTGTATGAATGGATAGATGTAATAAGAAGTTGTGTACGTCGCTCTGGATAAGAGCGTCTGCTAAATGCCTGTAATGTAAAGACACACCATATCAAGTTATATAATTTTACCTTATTATATCACATAGCTTTAAATAAGGTAAAATTATATGACCTAATATACATGCAGCATCTAAGGTTACTGCACTACAACTGTGCACAGGTACAGTACGGTATATCGTTTCATTTACAAATCAAACCACCTGCTGAGGGGTACGTTTGTGGTCTTTGAACAGTAGCCTACCGTTGCGTATCAGGACTGGTTGCATTTTCGCTGAATAGATAATCTGCTGTTTTCCAACTAACGATGGTTCCACCTTCTGACACTGAATAAAAAATAAACCAAAAACAAACTTGTAGCAGGCAAATATTACATTTATCATTGTTGTGTTCACATAAGGTTTCAGTTTCAAATACTGATCTGCATTAGACGACCAGTACGGAAATGACCAAGTAGCCTACGACAATTTTAATCTCACAATAAATAAATACAGTTCACCAACTTTCTTATAACCACGAAATTGTAAGGAAATAAATAATATTAACTAGGTATGTACCCAGCAAACAGTGGACGTCCCATTTTAATCCCCTCAGTTAGGATATGACGTTCCCTAAGGATGTCCTAAAAACATTACTAGAACGTTATTACAGTCCTAGGAAGGTCACTGTTAGGTTACAATATGACATTTAATTAGAATTTTTCGGGGACGTTCAATCAACGTCCCTATCCAGTTATGATATGACGTGCTCATAGCATTCATGGGACGTTCCTGCAACGTTTGTTACTGGTTACAATATAACGCAATGTAATGAATGTCCTGGGGACCTAATTTTGTTAGCTTGGTAGGCATCTGCTCATTATCGAGCGTTTTATCACGTTAGCTTGAGTTAAATACCTCACCTTAGTTAGATGATATTGATACTTACCCCACAGATGACAAAGCTCCTCACTCACACTGTTTGAAAACCACGCCTTTTTATTTGTAAACATCCCCAGTTTGTAGTTTTCTCTCTTCTAACGTGTTGAATAAACTTGCTAGTCCGCAATAGCTGGCAACAGTGAGTTAGTTAAAGTCAGATATATAGCTAACAGTACACATTAGCCAATTTAACGTTACTGTGGACAAAGTTTAGGCCCTTTCCGTCGATTCAGTAGGTTCTGAATCTCGACCCATTAATAGGCTAAATAGCTAGCTAGCTAGCGAGCTAACTAGTGACCTGCACCGACGGTATGTCAGGACAGTAAAAATAGGTGCAGTAAGTGCTGGGCTTTATGGCATTGTAAAGCATACCTTAAGCTGTAAATATTCTTGCTGGCTGAATATATAACCAGGGAATATATTAATCAAGAACCTTAAAACAAAGAATCGTCAAGCTAAGTGTATAGATAAAATATGTTCTACTTAGTAACTACACCGCGTAGCTAAATTGCTAATGTAACGTTTACTAATTTGGCTAATAACGTCAGCTAATATAGAATTTAAAAACGTATTAGCCATTCTGTTTATTTCCCTAAACATGAA